>APFE030857956.1:98550-146806 GCA_000404065.3 Pinus taeda
CTTCTTGGCTATTGATGCCCATTGCCAAGAAGCGATCCATCCAAGATGAATCTTTGTTCTTGCAGGACGTTTGTTGCTGAAGCATCTGTGTGAAGAATGACTGGTTTTATGGCAGTGCTCACATGGATGAAGATCAAAACAATGATCTTTCAAATGGCCAACTCGATCACAGTGTTGGCATTTCACGATCTGTTGTTGTTGTTGTTGTGGAAGAGGAGCAGAGTCTGGAACAGCTGTAGCTGAACTGTCATGAGGAGCACGTGAACTGTCATAAATGAATCCAGCACTCTGAAACTGAATGGGTTTTGCGTAGTCTGGAATATGAAAGGACAAGTCCTTGTCATATCCAAGACCGATTCTGTGCTTGTTGTGGACAAGCTGTTCCCAAGGTCTGATGATGGGCTTGGGAAGTGCAGATTGAGTTTCTGCATCTGCATGTACAATTGTTGCATTATTTGAATGAACTGTAACATTATCGTCTTGCTGTTTATGGGAGTATGTTTCAATCTTCTGAACAGAAACAGGTTCAGAAAGATGACTCCATTGCCGTAGTTCTTCTTGCTGCAGCTTTGTCTCAAGCTGCAAAAACTCAATATTCTCATGTGCATTTTGCAGGCAAGTTTGAATGTTAAAAAGAGTTTCCTTACTGACTTTTACCATCCTATCAATACTGGAATATATTAGGGTATTCAGTAACTCTATTACATCATCCATTCGATCCATTTCAAAGCAATGCTTCAACTACAAATGCACTTTCTTAGAATGTAAAAGTACAAGTAAACTTATATATATCAGACAATGCCAAATAACTGCAACTTAAAGAATATAAACAACCCCTAATGCATATGAAAGTTGTGCACCAAGATCTCAAATCTGAAAGTCTGTCCGCAGTACCCAAATTGTTCTTTCTTATTGATCACTTTTGAGGACTCGAATCTTAAGGGAGATACCACTTCAAACCACTTCAAATAACCTGATCGTTCTCCTCTTCTAATGTGTTCTCTGCTGATCTCACTTTTTTTTTTTTTATGAGGAAAAGAATCTTAATGAAGCTGCCCAGAAAATGCCTTTTATAATCTCAAAACAGTGTCTTCTTATGAAATTCCAATCAATCACACAACTGCAATTCAAAAGCCTACGCCTTTGCAGGTACAACCATAAAACATATAAGATACATGGGAAAAAAACCATATGTATATCGAAAGGCTGCAGCCCAACGAAACACTAAATTAACAGATTCCTCAGAACAGTCAGATTTTTCCCTGAACACATTCAGGTATCTGCACCTGAACTTGAGACGGGGTCCTTTACTTTTCATTAACCCATTTGTCTTCCCTTTCACTCTCTGGTTACTTTTAGAGGAATCAAATCTGGGTGAAGCCATTGATAATGCGGTCGATTCTCTTCAATAGCCATTGATAATAATCCAACATTTTCCTGAGCAGCGAATCAGAATTCTGGCAGAACGGAAGAAGAAAATCGCAAAACGTTTTGGTCGTCCTCGGATACTCACAAATCCTTACCAAATGTTTGCTTCGCCTAATACGCCGGTTTTCACCAAAAGACCGCAGTCATGAAGATAGATTTTCTGATGGGACTCCAGGCGTGATTGTGATTGTGAGAGAGCAAGTCTGAGGGAGCTCAACACTGCCACAAGGGAGAATCGCTGCCCGTGGAGGAGAATGGGAACCCACATGGGATCACAGCCCAAAAAACGGAATTTTGCAGACGGCTTGCTGCCTGCCTATCTCCAAGGCTTCGACAGGTTTAGCGTAGTGAGGCTGTAAAGGCCGAGCAAAATGCTGTGTCTTCTGGATATTCTATGTGAATGTGCGGAGGGAAGAGCTACAACAATTGATCATGCCATGGGCATAGCTTCCATCTCCAAGAAAATATTCAGAGTCTCTCAAGTTGCAACTGAGAAAGCAGTTCGAATACTCTGGTCGCTCTGCAAGTTCTCTCCTACTACTCACCTTCTTAAGGAAATGGTGCAGATTGGTGCCGTCTACAAATTGTGTGTGCTCCAGCAACTTGAATGCACATCAAAGACAAAACAGAAGGCGAGGGAAATGCTCAGAGCCCACGGTGAGTATTGGACAAACTCACCCTGCGTTCCACGAATTCGTTAGCAAGCTATAGATGTGGCATTGAACGTAGTAAGCATTATTGATTGCTTAATCCACCGCAACTTCAAATCCTCAGTTTTTCATGATTAAATACATCTATCTCGTCTGAATTTCAACAATCACCTCACAAATCCAAAACAGAACAGTAAACATTCACAAAAGAGATAATTTATATGAATATTTAGCAGAAATTTCAAATGCACGTTGTACGCTTAGGGGAGAGCTTAAAAGAGGCATAATCGAGGTGCATATCTGCCCTCATCTCCTCTCGTATGAGAGCTCTTGTGGGCCCAAAACCCTGGATGAATAAAACGGCTGTATGCAGGCGTCGAAGAATGGAATCAGTGGAACTGGAGATGGGCAAGAGACCTAACGCTGAACGGTGTGCTTCTATTGAAGTTTCTCCGACCAAGAGATTTCAAGGTATCTGTTAAACATATAATATCGTAATGTTTTTCCAATAAGGATCTAACAGGAGTCATAGATTCATGACCTTCAAAACAGCGCTTTCTTCCATCTGTTGTTCAGGAAATTGTAATAGCTTCCCTTTGGTTACTAGATGAAAAGAGATTGGTGCTCCGAATTAGCCAACTGGCATAGTTGATTGTAAGAAGACATATCAAATTTGTCGCCAAAATTGGTGCAGATTTCAGCCCGAATAGTTCGGTCGTTCTCTGCAACGCCAATAAATTCCACAAACGGCGACAACGAAATGGTGGGAGGAGCCGGATTATAACGCAGAGGGCAGATTATTCAACGCTCAGCGCCTTGAATGGAAACGCTCAGGTACGCAGTCTTCAGGCAGGTACCACAGCAGACAGCGCCAGCAGAGGCAGAGGTCAGAGATGTCCGGACAGAGGCTCTGCAGGGCAGATACGTTATGGCAGAGGCATTCAGAAGAACAGGCAGGCAGATTTAAACAGGCCAGCACTATTCAAGGTAACTACACAGGCCACACATCATTGCTCTGATACCATGTTAAACAGACATGGTCAGGGAAAACAAATAGGAAAGATAAAGCATTCAGTACTATTTTTATTCACAAAAGATGTACATTTATAGTACAATATGGTGACCGTTGGGATTCACATCCCCAGGTCCCTTGGACTGCTTGTCCATTCGGCTTCCACGCTAACCCTTTAGGATTAGGTGTCCAACAATATCTGTGGTGTGCAAGCTTAGAAGTATTTGATTTCAATTTACATAAGTTTTCCTTTTAATATTTGATTTCATTTCTGCAAGATCGGTACAAGCACGTTGTCTGTACTAGTGCATTTCTAGTTCTGCAAGTTGATTTCATTGGTTCAATTTCGCAAGTCTTTTACTCCTATCAGAGTTCTTTATTCCTTTATGCAAGATTTATGTTTGTTTCTAAACTGAGGGTATTATTAATATCTGAGGTTTCACTTAAGATTTAATTGTGTTGTGATGAATATGGAATAAACATTGTAGTAACTTACATGTTTGTGCTTGCATTGAACACTTTCAAAGAAAGGATTGAATTTCATGACTAATTATTAAATGAACCCTCTGAGTTAAAACATTAAAAAGGTAGATCTAAATGCACAACTATCTTAGGAAAAGCCTATTCACACAACCAAATGATTTTTGTAGTTATATAGAGGAGTTTTCTATTTTAAAGAAAGATTTACTTTAACTTTTGAAAATTATTTCGTGTCTAGAATCTAAGTTTGGTTGAAGCATATTTATGCTTGTGATAATTTACTTTAAAATTTTGTTTTCTTTGCACTCTATTTCACTGAACACGCTTTTTATTCTTCAAAAGTAATCTAGAAACCAAGTGCAGAAATATTGATTATCTGGTGTAGGAACCTCAGATCCAGTACAGGATCAGAGTGTTCTAGTCTAGAGACTTATAACTCCTGCATGAAGGTCAGAACTTCAGTATCAGTACAAAACATCCTTCTGGTATCTAAACCTCATTCCAGTGGAGGCACAACATTCTAGTATAGGAATGATGTTGTAGTACAGGAATAACAATTTAGTGTAGGAAAGAATATCTTTAAAGAAGACAGATACACTGAATAACTTATTTATCACATTGTCTCACTAAGGTTAAACATAAAGGGTCATTTCATTACTTAAGATTGTTCACAATGAATTAAGAATCCATTTCAGTTTCTGTAGAAGTTCTTTTCATTTATTCCAGCACTAGACTTTCTTTGAGTATCAATTTCCGCTTGATCATCATTTTTCTTTCGATTCTATGAATTTGTGATTTAAGAAGTAGGAATACAATTAGAGAAGGTTCATATCATTTCTTGGCATTCCTGTGCTACGCCTCAAAGTGTATGAAACCCCAGGTTGAAAAACTAAGTGTTGAAAGGAGCTTTCTTAACAACAATTCTTACACCCAACATTTTGACGTCGCTGTCGTGGAGGTTTTTCTAAAGATTGGTAAGAACTTTCTTGTTTTCTTTCCTTTGCAGTAGGGGTAAGTCTACTTTTATTTTTTCTACAGTGTGCTTATATTATTGAATGATTTCGTAGTGCTAATTTATTTATTCATTTGCAGCATTTGATTTAAGATTATTTTTTGTAAATTTAAAAGTTTTGTCATTTTTTGGATTTTATTTTAAGTTGAATGTCTAAAAGGGGTAGAGGACCGAAGCCCAATAAGGTTCGAGTGAACACTAATAAATATGAAACTTTTTCTCATATTGGACCTTCTTTTGCACGCAAAAAATCCAAACAGACACAAACTCATCACACAGGAACTGTCAACTTGGATTCTGGAAACAACAGTTCAGGTGTGATGCAACCCAAGAAGGGGAAGAAGGAAACTAGTGGTGCTCTAGAGACCAATTTGAGAAATAGTCAACCTTCTCACTTTAACAGGAGTAGTTTGAGCAAGGGAACAAAAATTGCAGAGCACAAGGATCATGCTGAGGGTACTGGCGAGAATCAGGTAATTGATGAACAAACCACCTTTGGATTTCCAGTAGTGGATCCTGAAGCAATTACTCAAATCAAGAACATTCTATTGTCGGCTCTCCCTAATTTATATGGTAAGGTGCATGAAGATCCTGATTCTTTTCTTTTCGAGTTTGACATCTTATGTAGAAGTTATGATTACACTTCAGATGCCTGGAAATTAAAGCTATTATGTGCCACTCGCAAGGACTCATCCTTGCATTGGTTCATGCGACTCGGAAGGAGAACTATAACTTCTTGGGACCAAATGAAGAGGGAGTTTTTTACTAAATACTAGGAATATTGTAAAACTAGAGAAATGCAGGATAAGATCTTTACCATTGTGCAAGGTGATGATGAGACCTTGGAGGATTACTTAGAGATATTTTTATACATCCTCCAGAGGTCGAAACATAAATTTGACATAAGTACTATCAGAACCTTGTTCTTACATGGGCTTACTAAACATTCTAGGCATAATTTGAATTTATTTGGACAACGGGATATTTCTCATAAAGCTTTTGATCAAATTTGTGACTTGTGAAGGAAATTTTCAAGGAATCAATCTAGATCCAGTAGAGGAAATCAAAATAAAACTAGTAAACTTGGATCTGCATATGTTATGATTATTGGTTTGGAGAATAAAATGGACAATATGAAAATTGAGATAATGAATACTGTTAGCAAGCAAATAGACTCTGTAAAAATTCAACAGAAATTGGTAGATGAACAAGAGTCTTTGTCTATTTTTTGTTCTAAATGTAGGAAAAAGCATATTTTAAGAGAATGTCCTACTAATTTAAAATGTGTGATTTGTGTAGAGGACCATGCCACCGAGAAATTCCCCTCCATACCAGGATTAAAAGTTGTATTTACAAGGGAGCATTCTGAACCAGAACCATTACATGTTATGGGAGCATGGAGAAATTGGCCTCAAGTAGGTGCAAGTATGGTTCCTGGACCTTCACCACATTTTTTTGGTCATAATGCACATCCATATTCCTATTATAACACTCAACACTCTCAAACTTAGCAGCATGGGAACCATTATTAGTATGGGCAACCCCCTCAACCTTGGCAAAAAGGATGGAGAGGGTCAAACCATTCACATCAATCCTATCTTGCACAGATGTCATCATATCCTCCTACATATGCACCTCACCATATGTCACAGCCTTCCTTTCCTCCCCTACCTCAACAAAGTTAACCGATGCCACCATTACCTTTACCACAACCTTTTCAACCCCACCAAGTGCCTGCTCAACTAGTACTAAATACTAATAATAAGACGGTGCAATCGATCTGTTCTTTTAAACTTCCCCCTTCTCCTATTCATCAAACCTTGCCGGTTGGGATACATGAGCTTCAATTGAGATCGAGAAGGGTAGTTAAAAAAAAAAAACCCATGGTGATCATTGTGGATAACATTGAGGAGTAAAATCCTAGTCATTCGAAGAACAATGACACCATTTATCCCATTCCTGCACCATCAGAGTTACCATCTTATTCAAACTGGCCTCCCTACCCAGAGAGGCTAGTTATGGAGAGGAGTGACTTCAAGTCCAATCTGGCTTTTGAGCTGAGGAATCTTTGCATAAGGGTACCTTTGCTTCAGGCTATTAGAGAGATCCCCATTTGCACAAATATCATTAGGGAACTCTGTCTCAAAAATCCAAGGAGGAAGAGAGTAGAACCTTAGACCATTCAATTTGTTGGTCGTGTAGCCAAGTTAATGACAAGATGTGCACAAATGGAAAAGTATATTGATCTTGGAAACCCAGTTGTCTATGTTCAAATAGGTGGTATCCTTGTCCCCAATGTGTTAATAAACCTGGGTGCAGCCATCAATGTCATGACTAGGAAAACCATGGATCAGCTTGGGTTTGTCTATATTCGTCCTACCCCTACCATGCTTGAACTTGCGGATAGATCAAAAATCAAGCCAGAAGGAGTACTGGATGATGTGGTTGTCTCCATAGACTCTTGGGAATACCCCGCAGACTTTATTGTCCTTTAGCCAAAATCTCCTATGGGTGGACATCCCTTGATTCTAGGGTGACCATGGCTTGCCACAGTCAATTCTTACATTGGATGTCGCTACGGTGATATGTATATTTCACATGGAGACTCTAGGAATAAATTCACCTTATGCCCGCCTGCTAGATCTATTCAGGAGCTCAAGGACACTTTGTGGTTAGATTACGACAGCAGTGATGAGGAGACTCAACCTATTTCTTTGATCCACCATCATATAGAGTCTACCTAGAAGGGTGAATTACAAGATTTCTTGAATAATTTGGACACAATGCCTAATTTTGACATGTTTCATCAAATATTTAGTCCATATTTTCAAGAAAATTTTTATTCTCAACCCTCCTCATCACCAGTCTTAGTAGCATCTTCTTGCACTCTTGAGCCCGAGACTACTCTTCTTAAAATTAGTCTAGGAAAATCCTTACATATCAGTTCAGACTTGGACTCATCTCAACGAGAGCAGCTTGTTGATTTGTTGCATGATCACCTTGATGCCTTTGCATGGAGTTACGAGGACATGAAAGGCATACCTCCTGAAACCTATACTCACCATATTTATATTTAGGAGGGAGCCTGACCTGTTCGTCAACCTCAAAGGCACATAACCCCTATGCTAAGAGATGTTGTGAAAGAACAATTACAAAAACTCTTAGATGCTAACTTTATATATCCTATATCAGATAGCCAATGGGTCTCCCCATTGGTAATAGTCCCAAAAAAGGATGAAAGATGTTGCATCTTCATTGATTATCGAGAACTTAATAAAGCCACTCTCAAGGACTACTTTCCCCTTCCTTTTATTGATCAGGTGCTAGAAACCGTTGCTAGTAAAAAGTACTTTTCATTTTTAGATGGCTTCAGTGGGTACAACCAAATTCAAATCACATCCACAGACCAAGATAAGATCACCTTTACATGTTCATGGGGTACATTTGCTTATCGAGTGCTTCCCTTTGGACTATGTAATGCCCCAACCACCTTCAAAGGGTTGTGCTAGCCATTTTTGCTGTTCTCGAGTGCATTGAGATCTATATGGATGATTTCTCAGTGTTTGGTAACTCATTCTGGGAAGCCAAAAAAAACTTTTAAAAGTTATTTTACATTGCCCAGAGGGTCACCTTGCTTTGAGTGATAAAAAGTGTAGATTAATGTGCAAAGCAGGAGTATTCCTTGGACATTTGGTTTCCGACAAAGGTATCCAGATAGACCTAGCAAAATAGAAGTTATCTTGCATCTTCTTGCACCCAAAACACAAAGGGAAGTAAGAGGATTCCTGGGACATGCAGGCTATTATAGGAGATTCATTAAGAACTTTTCTAGGATAGCTACCCCCCTTTTCCGATTGTTAGCTAGGGATAGTGAGTTTCTCTGGTCCACAGCTTGCCAACAGTCTTTTGAGACATTAAAGGAAAAAATAGTGCAGGAACCATTTTTGAGAGGTCCCAATTGGACCCTTCCATTCCACATTTCCTTTGATGCTTCAAATACTGCCATTGGCGCAGCTTTAGGAGAAGAAGAAAACAAAAAATCCTATGCTATTTACTTCATCAGTAAAAATTTGTCACCCGCTGAATTGAACTATATAGTGACCAAGAAAGAGTTTTTGGCCTTAATTTTTTCTATCAATAAATTCATACACTACATCACAAGATATGAAGTCTTTGTGCATACTGATCATTCTGCGATAAAATATTTAATGAATAAACCATTGACTAGAGGTAGAGTGACTAGATGGTTACTGTTGTTACAGGAGTTTAATGTTACTATTATTGATAAACCAGGAAAATCTAATGTTGTAGCTGACTATCTTTCTAGATTGAATAATCCTAGTGAAGTAATTCTTGTTGATGACAATTTCCCCGATGAACATATTTTTTCTATGTCAGTAAAGTCTCCATGGTTTGTTGACATAGCTAACTATTTAGTCATCAGAAAAGCACCACGTCACTTATCTACTCGTGAAAAGCAGGAGATCATATTAAAAAGTGTTGCATATTCTTGGGTACAAGGAGACCTCTTTTACACTAGACCAGATCTTATCACTCGTAGATGTATAAGAGAGGAAGAAGTGTTTGATACACTGAAATCTTCCTATGATGAACCTTGTGGTGGTCACTTCACTAATAAGAGAACTACATTTAAAATCTTACTCGTTGGATACTTTTGGCCTACTTTGTTTAAGGATGCCAAACAGTATCTCAAGCGATGTGATAGCTGTCAACGAATGGGTCAACCTGTTCAAGCCAACGAAATGTCTTTATGTCCTCAGATTATGATTGAGCCCCTTGAAAAATGGGCTATCGATTTTGTAGGACCAATAAATCCAACATCTATGAATAAAAAGCATATATTGGTTTGCACTGATTTTGTTACAAAATGGGTAGAGGCTAAAGTTGTTTCTTTCGCTACAAAAAAAGTTGTTGTTGAATTTTTGTTTAGTGAAATTTTTACTAGATTTGGTGCTCCCAGATAGATTGTTACTGACAATGGACTGTATTTTATTTCTAATCTGGTATAGAAAGTCATGGATCAATACAAAGTTCGACATAGAAAGTCCACTCTGTATCACCCATAAGCAAACAGCCAGGTGGAGTCTACCAACAAGGTGATCAAATCCATCCTCACCAAAATAATAAATCTACATAGGAAAGATTGGGCCAGTCAATTACCTAAAGCCTTATGGGCTTATCGAACCACTTGGCAGAATAGCACAAGACATACAACATATGAATTGGTATACGGGAAACAAGTGCTTTTGTCAATAGATTTCGAGATAAAAACCTTTCAAACAATAGTTTAGTTGGAATTAGATCTCTCAAAAGCACAGCAGTAGCATCTATTACAGTTAAATGAGTTAGATGAATTTCGAAGAGATGTTTTTCAACAGAACGTGTTAGTACAACAACAATGCAAAAAGTGGCATGACAAGTCTATCAGGAAGAACCAGTTCCAACTAGGTGATTGGGTACTTCTTTATGACTCTAGATTTAAACATTTCAAAGGAAAATTTCATACACACTGGATGGGACCTTATGAAGTAGCCAGAATTTTTGAGAATGGAGTTGTAGAGATCAAAACAATTGATGGGAAAAATTTGTATTCCTTCTAAATGGGCATAGACTCAAGGTATATTTTCAACCCCTCACAAAGGAGGACTTCATGCAGCAAGTGCAACAACAACTTGAGCTAGAGATGATAGGTGGCCATGCCAACCTATTACAGATCTGATTTTTTCTATTCAAAAAAATAAATAAATAAAATGACAAAAACTAAAAATAAAACAACAACAAAAGATATTTTCCTATGATTGTCAAAATCAGTTTGCTAGCATGGTCACAGAAGGATCAACCTGAAAACCAAAATGCTGGTAGGAATATCAAAATTTTAATAAAATTAGAATGTTGCTTGATCTTTATATGTGCTAACTATCACCAAGAAGAAGTAGGTTTTTAAGTGTAGGAACCAAACCCTTATCCAAGTTTGGGATAGCTCACATGGAAATTTTTATGTAAGCAAAACTCAATTCCCATTGCATTTACTTTTTGTTTGGCACTATCCAGGCATATTTTTAAGGTGAAATTTTGCCCTCCTTCTATTTCCTTTTTCGTAAAATTCCCTCTATTTTTCTTCTTTTTATCCCATAAATTTTACCACCCCTTTATTCACATGGAAACTGTCCCTATCCAACTTGGTTTTTCCCTCTTTTTCCCTTGAAATTATTTTCCCTTTCCCTTTTTCCATGCGCCCTCTCGGTGGTTTCACACTTGAATTCCCTATTGAATTTCCTTCCCATTCTAAAAATTTACCCCCTTTCCTACTTATTTTCTCCCTCATGGATCATATTGCAAAATCTAATTCAAGATTATGAAGTAGATTAAAAGGCATGAATTGATACAGTTTAGCTAGCGAATAAAACCTCCTTTATGATTCAGCAAGTCCTTCAGAATCCATCATATGAATTTTATCAGAAATATCCATGGTGCAGGTATATGTGTTTAGTGCAGGAATGTTCAGTGCAAGAATGTTTAATGCAAGAATGTTCGGTGAAGGAATGTCCAGTGCAGAAATGTTTAGTGCAAGAATGTTTGGTGTAGGATTGTTTGAGTGCAGAAATGTTCAGTGCAGGAATCCGTACTGTTGAGCAATCCCAAGTACAAAATTGTATGTCCTGGTGTAGGAACAATGGTCTTTAGTGCAAAAATTTGTAACATGTTGTAGGAATACCTGGTGCAAAAATGCACATCTAGAAATTGTATTTTTGTTTCATGAAAATTGTGTGCAGGCAGAATGACTGCAACACTTCCAGATTGATAGCATTCAATAATTTTTTTATTATGATTAAGCTTTGTTTTATCGTCTGCTAAAATATGAAGGAAATCTTTTAAGTACAAGGATAGTTAAGTTATGAAATCTTCTTTTTTTTAAAGTACCATGTATAACTTTTGTGAAATAATGAAGTGATTTCGGGATGTGTATGATTTAACCTATCATATCATACTTACCTTTTTGAAAAAAAATCTTGTTACATGTTAATGACGACACAACCTCATACCATACCATGCATGACTGTCATATTATTCATGGCAGCTTAACAGCTGCCTTCACCAATGATCATCTGTGCTTGTACCACAACCTATCTGTTATCGCATCCATCCCAAGGTCTACATTTAATGATGGAGCGTGATTGTTAGGAGTTGGTCAATATAGTGGCGGTCGGATATCTCAGCTATCACAAGGTTTGTTTTAGACAGAGCTCCTAAATCCTAACCGTGTGATCTTTCTAAAAACATTTAGACAAAGTTTAGTGAATTAAGGATGGCGCCCGTGAGAATTGAACCCTATTCCGTGAAAGAGTTAGAGAAAATGGCCGAATACCAAAACAATATTCGACTGTTGCAGGAATCCAAGTTCCTCCCATTTCTGTTGAAATTTAATGGCTTTGACTCGGTCGTGGTATTAGAGTTTGCTCAGACCTTTGATGGGAGCCGGGCCAAGGTAGGATCACTGGAATTTGAAGTAAAATAACTGTCTATATCACAAGCCATGGGATTACCAGCAGAAGGTGAGCAGTGGTTCAAAAAGGAGAAGGTCGAGAAGAAAAAACGACGCCGGTTTGTGATTGACAGAAAACAAAAAGTGGATTGGAAGAAAGGACGCCACGTAGCTCCATGCAAGGAAAATTGAAAGACCTATTGTACATATTACAAAAGTTCCTCACCTGCGAGGGTCACTACTCATTAACCTTCTTGTATTCGGTTGTTGTTACATTTTGAGTCAAGTAATCTTATCAATTTCCCTTATTTTCTGCTAAGAAGCTTGAAGAAAATGTCAAAAGGAGTTCACAAGATAACACGATTCAAGTCGCATGCAAGTTATACCATTACGGGTTGATTGTAATTTTAGTTAAGAAGGAATTGCAGGTCAATAATATGACCCGAGAATTATTTTTGAACGAGTTACATAAAAGAGGTGCAAGGAAATCCTCCAGCACGAAGAGTGTAAGCAAGAAGGGGAAGCCTAAAACCCTAACCCTGCGCCCTACTAAGAGTAAGAACAGAGAAGAGTTAGTGCAGGAAGAGGAGCGAGAGCTTGTTTTTGAAACCCTGCCTACATCAAAAAGAAGGACCTGAAGCTCAATCAAGAGGACTGCCTCCTTGAAGGAAGCCCACATTCAATCGACTTCCCCAATAAATTTGGACAACTCCCCACCTCCTTCACTAGCCACAAACAACCTTACAGTGCTTGCAGATTTTGTGGCCCATACAGTGATTAGCGAGGGGGATATTCATGAAGAAGTCATCACACCCTTGTCAGTTTTGCTTAGAAAAATGAAGAAAAGGAAAATGACGTTGGCACCTAGTGCAGGTACAGATAAAGCCCTGACAAATGATCCAATGGATGTTGAAGTGCAGCGTACCAAAACCCTTCATGATATTGAAATGTAAGAGGTTAATGACCATGGTGATATTGACCTCAATGATGTCGGCACTAGTCTAGAGTCAACTATCGAGAAAACTCCTGCACAAGAAGAATTCATTAAGGAAGACCCCACTCTCCACCTGAATAGTTAGATAGAAGAGCTCAAGCAATGTATCTATGGGTTGGAGGTACTGAACCAGACTTTGAAAGTACAAGGGACAGTGCAGAAGCGGAAAAACATAGAGCTAGAAGGAGAAGTGAAGGAGAAAAAATCCCAAGTGAAGATATGGAAATTCTGAGCATCAAAGTGCTATGGTTATCTTAGAAAGTTGACCAAACGGCTCAAGAAGGCTCAAGGCAAGAAGAGGAAGACAATGAAAGTAGGAATTAGCATACAAATACAGGATTGAAAGAAGGCTCCCTTGTTTTGGTTTTCTTGCAGCAGGTAAAGGTTGTGTGAGGACACACAACAAAATAGGGATGGGAGGATGTTGGTAGGCTAAATTGTCCTATTTTTTAACCTCTATCCTACTCTAGACACATGACCTAAACCTCTCTTTTCACCTAAGAACCTATTCATTCTTGTACTTTTCTCTAAAATCATGCACATTCCTGCACCCTCTTTGTATTTTCATATTTAAAGGCTTTTCTTGGAATTAATTACTTATTTATGGATTTTATACCTTTAATTATCCTTGCAACTAATATTTTTCTTTCCTAAAGTATTTGATAAACAAATTTATTAATAATTGTGATAGAATGGTTGAGTGCAGGTAGGATTCCTGCACCAGCTAGCAGATTCCTGCACTCCCGTGACAACTCATTAGTAGGATTCTTGCACTAGCTGGTGGAGTCTTGCACTCCCGTGACAGCTCACCAAGTGACACGTATATTTGGTAAAGGATCAGTTGACCTCGAGTTTGGCTCGGGTGGGAGAGAAATCAGCGGATTGAAGATCATGACCTTAGCCAAATATCAAATATCTTAGATTAGTATTTTGTAAACAGCCCAATGGCTTAGTTAAGCTACTATTATGATTTTGTTACAGTCGTAGGCCTAAAGGCTTATATATAATGTAACACTCTAATAGGAATTAAGGAATGATGTTATGGTAAAATTTTGCTAAGATATTGTAATTATTTTGGAGTATCACCTCTCTGGGCTAGGCCGCAGATCCAAGATGTATTTTTTCTTCTGAAACTAATATAAAGGAATGCACCAGTACTCAGCTTCATTTTCCATTTGTGTTTTGATGAATCTTTGACCAACTGATTTATCAATTTCTTAACAGGGAAACGCGCTGGTTGGCCAGGGCCCGATTAACCCAGCACGTTCTCTCTTTCTTTAAAGGTGTGTTAACTTAATTTAAAGTGTAGGCGTATATTTGTTATTTACTTTGATTTTCCTCACAAGTTACAAATTTGATTTCATTTACAGTTATTGTATTGCGAATCCATGGTGTGCAGGACTAGAAGCATTTGATTTCAATTTACATAAGCTTTCCTTTTAATTTTTTATTTCATTTCTGCAAGATCAGTACAAGCACACTACCTGTACTATTGCATTTCTTGTTCTACAAGTTGATTTCATTGGTTCAATTTCGCAAGTCTTTTACTCCTTTCCTTCCGCAATATTTCTTTATTCCTTTCTGCAAGATTGATGTTTGTTTCCAAACTAAAGGCATTATTAATATCTGAGGTTTTACTTCAGATTTAATTGTGTTGTGATGAATATGGAATAAACGATGTAGTAACTTACACGTCTGTGCTTGCATTGAACACTTTCCAAGAAATGATTGAATTTCATGATTAATTATTAAATGAACCCTCTGAGTTAAAAAATTGAAAAGGCAGATCTAAATGCACAGTTATCTCAGGAAAAGCCTATTCACACAACTAGATGATTTCTGTAATTATCTAGAAGAGTTTTATGTTTTAAAGAAAGATTTACTTTAAATTTTGAAAATCATTTCCTTTCTAGAATCTAAGTTTGTTTGAAGCATCTTTCTGCTTGTGAGAATTTACTTTCAAATTATGTTTGTTTTGCACTCTATTTCACTGAATGCGCTTTTTATTCTTCGAAAGTAATCTAGAAACCAAGTGCAGAAAATATTGATTAGCTGGTGTAGGAACCTCAGATCCAGTACATGATCAGAGTGTTTTAGCTCGAAGACTTAGAACTCATGCACGAAGTTCAGAACTTCAGTACAAGTACAAAACATCCTTCCAGTATCTAAACCTCATTCCAGTGCAAGCACAACATTCTGGTACAAGAACATTGTTGTAGTACAAGAATAACAATTTAGTGCAAGAAAGAATATCTTTAAAGAAGACAGATACACTGAATAACTTATTTATCACACTGTCTCACTGAAGGTAAATATAAAGGGTCATTTCATTACTTAAGATTTTTCACAATGAAATAAGAATCCATTTTAGTTTCTACAAAAGTACTTTTCATTTATTCTAGCACCAGACTTTCTTTGAGTATCAATTGTCGCTTAATCATCATTTTTCTTTCGATTCTTTAAATTTGTGATATAAGTAGGAATACAATTAGAGAAGGTTCATATCATTTCTTGGCATTTCCTGTGCTATGCCTCGAAGTGTATGAAACCCCAGGTTGACAAGTTAAGTGTTGAAAGGAGCTTTCTTAACAGCAACCCTTGCACCCAACAATTACAAGTTTCAGAGGAAGATGTTTGAGAAAAGTTACAAGAGGAATATTGAGATTATGATTGAGTGTTGTAATCGCATGCAAGAATACTATAACCAAATGGAAAATATGGAGATATGTAGGCCCAAGAGTGTAATAGCCCTGGTGAAAATTCCATGTAATAAAAGTTAATAAAGGAAAAATAATAACCACATTTGATGGGACACTTATTCCAAGTTGAATGTTGTGCAAAAGAATAGTGACAGGCATCACTTGTGGTTGTTTAATGGCTAAAGAAATTGAAAAATGAAATGGCTAAGGCTATGGAAAGGCAAAATGGCATTTTTGGTACATTTATTTACGAAAATAATGAAAATTAGGAGAAGGGAGGTGAAAGGTCACAGGTTGCATGTGAGGAGGAAAATGAAGAAAATAGAGGCATCATTGATAAAAATGCTTCTAAGGATCAGTTGGTAACCTATCGTCAGTTCAGTGTTGGAGCTCTCTCATTATTCTCTCTCTCTCTCTCTCTCTCTCTCTCTCATACTCTTGGATACTTAGAGTTTTCTTGGAGCACTCTTTGAGGGTGTGGCATACTTGTATTTTTGGAGCAAGAAGGCAAAGGAAGAGCAGGAAAGTGCAAGATGACATCGAGATCAGAAGCTACAGTGGGATTTTCTTGCAGGTACCGAGTTGCATGTATGTTTTCCTCATTAGTTTTGGCATGCATCGCATATGCATGTGGATTATTGGTCATGATCTGTGACTGGCATGGAGGATTTCCTAGATCGAAAGTGGATTGCCTACCCTTTCCATTTCCTAGTTAACCATGGAGATTGTGAGTTTATTTCCTTGTTTTGTTTTGGTTGGTTCTCATGTTTCCTTAGCTTGGGTTGAGTTACTAGTTCCTGGAGCTTTGGTTGGACAAACGCTTTGGAGCCCTATAACAACTTGGGTTGAGTTACTAGTCCTGTAGCCTTGGTTGGACAAACTCTCTTGAACCCTTGGTAGGTTGAGTTACTAGTCCTGGAGCCTTGGTTGGATAAATGCTATGGAACTCAATTGCAGTTGTGGGTTCAGTTACTAGTCCTGGAGCCTTGGCTGGAACAAACACTTTGGAGCCCTGAAAGGCTTGGATAGAGACTGATATGATGATGGTTTTGTGATCTCCAACTATGAGGTGGAATCATTGTTTGATGGGTTGATGTGGTTGGCCTCTGGAAGACTTGAATGGTTTTGGATTGATGTGTTTTATGACTTCCCACATTCATGCTTGGAATAGCACAGGGATGAATGGTTGAAGAAAGATTTGGCTCAGTCATTCTACGGTTAGGTAGAACATGGAAGTCACATCCTAGGTTTAGATTTTTCATTATCAATATGAGGTTATTTCTCCTTGTAATTCTATGAGTATTATACTAGTTATATGTGGTTTATATGGTTGTGATTTCATTGGTATTTATGTTGATATTATGTTGGTTATATATATGTTTTATGACAGTAGCTATGTATGGCTCTCACCATGTTTTTACTTGTAAATGAATGAACAATATATCTATGACATAATGGATGAAATGGTAGTTGATGTGTTGAGGCATCAATGTTTCTTAGTGATTCTTAGCTAAGTATGAGACCCCTATGCTCAAATATGTCATTTACAGCTATAAATTACATACTCGTGATATGTTTGATGAAATGTTTGTCATGGCTAGTAGGGGTCCAATGAAGGTCTTATTCAAGTAATTGAATGTGTACTGTCATTTCCCTATTATTTCACTGTTCTAAAGATGTCATTCAATTATGGGCAGTGACCTACGTTCTGGGCCTGAAAAGGTGGCTCAAATCTCGGGGGCGTTGGCATAGCACTGTGCAAAATAGTCCCTGGACACTGGCTTGAAGGCCTGTGAGAGTGTCCAGATGTCCTTGGACATTTGCATGCCCATAGCATGAGAGCGTACAGAGGTCAAGTGGTCCAAAATCTCAGTGGGACCTAGGGGCTCGTTGGCAGAAAGGCTCGATTAGTTCCTAACGGTCCTAATGCTATTGTTGAATGTTTGTATGGTGTGTTTCCAACGGTTCCACTTCCTTAACATGACTTAGGAGGTTGAATCCTATCATAGTGGCCTCTCGTCACATGTTTACCCCAGTTGGCTAGTTGTTTGGGTATATGTGGGAGGAGGGCGTTACAAAGAGGGCCAGGTTTGGAGTAGTTGTGCTCAGTGCGGATGTTTCCACCCAACATAGCATTTACATAAGTCTTTGGGTAAAGAAAAAATCACAAGTACAAAAAAGTTAAGCATTTGGTCAATATTTTAGTTTTTTTTGTAACAACAATAATTATTAATACTTTTGTGGTGTTGGTTTTCATTTATATTTGAAATATTCATTGTTAGATGAATTTCTATTTCAGAGTCCAAATTTATGTTTCGTCATCTAGAACTAGGTCCATCTTCTAGATATTTAATTTTCAACTTCAATGTCCTAAAGATTGATTTGCACTTCGAACTCAAAAAAAAATTCATCCAACTGTGAATATTGTGAACATAAATAAGAATAAGAATTATTATTATTTTTCTGAAGATCGATTTACCGAATATATAAATTCTTATTTTAGAGCATAATTTTTTTTTACTTTAAATTTGAATAAAAATATAAATTTTAAGAATTAATAAGCTCGACCAAGGATTCTGATATAAACCACGGATCTTTAAAATATATCTTGCATCATATGCCTGGTGGTAACAATGTAATAATCCAAGATTCCTTGATTGTGAAGAATTGAATTTAGTGGTTCCCAAGGATGCAATGTTGAGGACAACAATCCCTGCGAGTCAAAGAGTGGTTGTTTGCATATAGAGGCTAGTCATTAAAGAGCCATTACATCTAGTGTCCAAGAGATATGAATTGGGGATGTCGAGCTATCATAAGTTTGTATTGGAATTTTGTGTTGTTATTTGCTAGGTGCTTCTCCCTAAATATATTATGGGGATTTCCAGTGATTGGATGTAGGGCTTAATGAAAGAGTTTGAAATAATTTATGGGATTCCTAAGGTTGTTGGGGCCATGTACACTACTCATGTTCCTATTATTTCTCCCAAGATTAATATAGCTACTTACTTCAATAAAAGGAACACTAAGAGAAACCAAAGGACATCTTACTCCATTACATTGTAGGGCTTTCTAGATAGCACAAGCTCCTTCACTAATATACGTATAGACTTATAGGGTTCTATGTTTGATGACTTAGTCTTAAAGAATTTTTATCTTTTCAAGTTGTAAATGAATGGTTTCGCTTATCCATTATTGGATTGGCTTCTAGTCCCATATGTCCAACATAATCTTACTTGGACTCAACATGCTTTCAATTATAAGATAAGCGAGAATGAGAAGATTATAAAGGATGCATTTGGTCGATTGAAAGGGAGGCGACATTGTCTAGAGAAGTGCACTGAGGTGAAGTTGCTTGACTTGCCAGTTGTTCTTGAAGCATGTTATGTGCTAGAAAATATTTGTGAGCAACACAATGAGGATTTTGATCCAGAGTTGGAATTTGTACTAGTGGATGATGAGATGTGTCTAGAAAGTTGTGTCCAATCTCAGAGTTCTATGCAAGAAAGGGATAAAATTTCCCACAATTTGCTGCATCATGCTCATACTAGAACAAGTTTTCTCTAAACATACTTCCAAAGCCCTTTTCTTCTTTTGGGTATATTTATTAGATTCTATCTTCTAAAAACCATAGTTATCTTCCATTCATGCTCATGAGCTTGAAGCATCCCAATCAAAGATGGGATGAATATAGGCTCACTTGTAGCTCATGAATATATTTCCCATAATTTGTTGTATCATGCTCATGCCAACACAAGTTTTCTCTAGACATACATCTAAAGCTCTATGCTTTATTGGTTTTTTGTTAGGTTATTCCTTCTTGATTCCATGTCAATCTCCCTTGCATGCCCTTAAGTCCTCCCACTTCTCCTAAAGCTAGAAGCATCCCACTGCGAGATGTGATGAATGCCAGGTCACCTTTGGTTGAGCTAGCAAAGCTCATGGCTCAAACATAATTCCATGCTTGTTTGCATTAGGGTTACATGTTTAGATGTTACAAAAAAAAAAAAACTAGAAGCATCCCAAATAGAGATGGGATGAAAATTATTTGTCAATTTTCCAAGAAATTCTTTTATCTAAAAAATAAACTAGTTAGATACCATAGGGAGCTCTATGAAAGTGAGCTTGTTTTGATTCTATTCAATGTTACTTTAATACACACTGGTTTTGTTTATATATATATATATAATATATATATTATTAATAAATAGAGGAATCCAAATTCCAACCTCTCCTATGATAATTTAATCAAGTCCTTGCAAAAGAAATGGATGGGAATAAGATGCAAATAAATATATTTACTTGGAGTTACTTCTCATCATTATTTATGTTTTCCTCAATACTTATGTAAGTAAAATTGTAATGTACAGACCTATTACCCACCAAAATTTATGCAAATCCAAATGCTTAATCAAGAAATTAATATATCCACTCCACATGTCAATTTATTGGTTTAGAATTAGTTCCTTCTAAACTAGACTATAAAATTCCATTTGCATATTAACCACTATTAATTTAACTAAATAAATTATAATTTTATACCATTTTTCTTAATATTTTTTAAACTTTCAGGTTAACAAATAAACTACATTGCCATATATATTTAGGAGTTGTCTATAATGCGACTTTTTGGAGATTCCGGTGACGGAATCCGGCGGAAGAAATGAGGTTAAATCTTGATTTTTAGCGGTTAAAATGGTTTTTTAACTGCATATTTGGATTCAGCACCCTGGAAAACCCCTGGGAGCCATTGATTGTGCAGAAACTAGCTATCAAACTTGGGATTCCAATGAATTGCTGCCGGATTTTCACCGGAAAAATCCGCCAGAAAAACTTTCAAAAAGTCGCGTTATAGACTACTGCTTTCTGGAATGATGAGTTTGAATTTTATAAGTTATATTATTTATCACTAAATTTTAATAATTAATTTATTATTATTCATTTTAAAAACACTTAAAAATATCTGGATGGAATAGAAACAAATTCAAAGCTTGATATGAAAGCCAAATGTCTATTTTTCATCATTTTTCATCCTTATTCTAATATGTTCCCGGGTCACTTTTCGTCCATCTTTGTTTGTTCATTTTCAAACCAGTGTTAGTTGCAAAGGAATTATATTTATAAAAATACATATTTCAAAATATAAAAAAACAAATATTTATAAAAATAAATTTAATAATAAAATTATATTGTTTTTAAAATAAATTATTACTAAATTCTTCATATCTATACTTACTTTTCATGGATTTAATGATTCATTTAATTTAAACACAATCAACTTTAATATTATTATACTTACTTTCATTGATATAGATCCATTTTAATTTACAAGGAAGTCAACTATAGATATTATATATTTATTTCATATAATTGCTATGTCATTTAAAATTCGTCAATTTACAAAATATTCAAAAAGCATATTAGGTTTCTTAATGTTTCTTTGATCTTAATTAAGATTATCAAGAAAGATATACCACAGATGTATAAATATATACATGGTTTTATGTGGTTCTTGTGTTACTTGAATAGGTAAACACTTAATTTAATATTATAGATTTATTGAATAAGTAGCCACATTAGTTTAATATTATATATTTATTGAATAAGTAGCTAGTTATTTATTTATATTATATATTTATTTTATGAATCGTTTTATTCATTTAAAATTTTAATTAAAACAAATTTTTAAATGAATTTTTTGGTTTTAATGATCATCTTATCTTTTATTAAGATTGGTCATAAACATATATAACTAGGTATTATACAGTAATTTCATATACGCACATATACAAGTATATACATAATTTGCATGGTTTTTGGTGCTATATATTTGAGAAATTTCATATGGTTTTTTTATTTATTTCAGAAATTTGTTTAATTTGAAATACATAAATTTAATTGATTTGATTAATGTGAATTAAGTTTTTAAATTATTTTTGAATTCTAAATTATTATTAATTTTTATGATTTTATATTTTAATTTGATTGGATTTGTATTTATAGGGTTTTTAATATGAGACTTTAATATAAGGAGTGCTTTAATAGTGTACCCTCTTATTATCTCATCTACATTCTATAGGCCAAAAATTGTTAAGTGAATAAGTAAATTTAAATAATTTAATATTTTGATATTCTTCCAAGTTAAGTGTCTAAGATAAATCAATCAATTTACCTTGGGTATCATCTCTAATGAGAGGAAATCATCTCTGGATTTCTATGATCTATATATTACAATATAATAAGCAAATGATTCAGTATTACAAAAAACTTTAAAAAATGATATATAATTTTGAAATTTTATAGAATTTCCTCCTTTTTATAATTTTTAAAGTGATGATGGTTTATAAGAAAGAGAAAATATATTTCATAATGAATCTCTTTCTACCCATAATATATATTTTAGTGTGTAAAATGATGCATCTCTATGTGAGGAGGATTTACAAGAGCTAGAGAGGATTTCTGAATTTCTTTTTGATAATTATTTTTAATGATGAGTTTTTTTTTTTTTTTTGGTAAGTCAAATGTCTCCTCCCAGCGCACACACTTAACAACCCGGTGAGGTTTGAACATAGGCTGGCTTACTAACAAAACTCTTACTCAATTAGTTGTGCTACTTACTTGAATTCTTATGATGAATTTATTAGAATTAGTAGGAAAAATGATTTTGGGAAGGTTCTTTGTATCAATATATATACAAAATTTCAACAAAAAAAATAGTAAATGGTTGTAGAGGTTTTGTGGAGGTTTTATTCAATGGGTGGAGGCTTGGCTTGTGATGTGCCACTTCAAAAATGGTGCATCAACTCACTAGTAGTATGGGAGCACTATAATTGGACTTAAACATTTTGTGACAATGCACTAATCATAAACATGAAGAATCGATGCTTCAAACTAGATATAAAGCACAAAATACCATCGAAGTAGATCATCACAATGCTTCACTTTTAAACATGAATAGTTGATTCTTCTGATTATATAAAAGGCATTGATACCACGAAATAGAAATGACACACATGTGCACGTAAATAGTGTTGGAAATAATACTGAGAGGGGGGGGTGAATCAGTATTATCAAAACTTTTTCATTTCCATATTCAAATTCATATACGCTACTTCAGTTAAGTCAAACCGCGTGTATACGCAACTGTGTCTAATTCAACTAGCGTATATCCAGTAAACTTATGATTCAGTTAATCCATTAAATTGTTGATCTTTAGTTAGTGCATCAGAACTTTATTAACCATATGAACAGTAAACAGGTGCAGTAAATCAGAACAGATCATCACACACAAGAAGCACACATGAACACCATGATGTAAGGTGGAAACCCAATGTGGGTGAAAACCACCTGCTACAAGTCGTCTCAATCTTCTTTTTAATAAGAAACTTCTTTTTACAATATTTTTGTACTGGTGCAGTGTTATACCAGTACACAAGCTTCTACCTGCAGAAGGCTACAACCTTCTCTCATTCTCCAGCTTCTCCTAGAAGGGAGCTACAACCCCCTTAGCTCTTGTACTAGCCGATCCTTTTACTAGTACTTAGGTGCCGGCCTACTGAATGCTTCACTCATTTTCCAGCTACTACTGGAAGGGAGCTACCACCCCCTTAGCTCTTGTACTAGCTGATGTACTAGTATGTAGGTGCCGACCTACAGAAGGCTAGAACCCTCTCTTTCTTCCTCAAAGTACCAAGTTTCATAATTTTTCAGACTGGATACTCCTGAAGCACAACACCATAATCTGAAGGCCATGTTTCATCCAATTTTCATACTGGACCCATCAATATCATTGAAGCACACAATCAATCAACACTAGCATCATCAATCTCTGAATCACCCAATACTGAATTACTAAAACCCTCTCAACAAATTGCAGTCACCAGAACACAGAGCAGAACACAAAACTTTGCAACAACATTCAGATCTAACTGTATCATCAAAAATCATGCATCAGAGTGCATACGCTAGTTGGAAGAGCTGAACCAGCGTGTATACGCAACTTCACCAAAGCGAACTAGCGTATATGTCATCAATTACTAACTTTTAACTTCGTTGCACTTCCTGACTCCAGACATACCCAGATCATTACATATACAAGGATAATACATATGTTAGCGACCAGATCTAGTCCATCAGATCACATAAAGATAAGTCATTATGATACTAATCAATTATAGATCTTCATCCATCAACATTGAAGCTAAACATAATCAATTGACACCAGTAAACAGTCACCAGAACTCAGACTTTGCATCAACTACCAGAACCACCTGTAACTTCAAATATCATTGTGTATATGGTATACACTACTTAGATGTATATAACTTGCGTATGTACGCGCTTTTATCAAAGTCAACCAGCATATACATCTGTAAATATTCATTCATGAGTTGCAGCTATTTCAAACTTAAGTTATACCCAGATCAGAACATTACATGCGTCAGTATACAGATCTAGAATAAGCATAATCAAACCATATAGAGAAGATTTATTCCAAACCATTTGATCCCGATCTATCCTTAGATCTTGTTCTCCGTCAACCGGTGAGATTCCTTCTTAGCTTAGATCAAGCAAAGCATCATGAACCCATAACCTGCATACTAGATCTCATACTTCATCAGATATTCAAGACTTTTTTTGTCTTTTGCCTAATGACCTTCTCCTCCTTTTATAGTCTTAGGCCTTACTCAATACCATGGTCCAAAACCATTTAGAACCAATACTAGGGACCCAATACCTAGGTTCAACACTTCCGATGCAATACCAAGGACCAAATACCAAAATACCATGGACCAAATACCACAAACCCAAAACTTAGTTTTCCGACATGTACGCGCCTTTCCTTGCATGAAAGTGCGTGTGTACGCACCTTTGTATATAGTGAACCTGCGTGTATACACTACTTGGTATATATCGAACCTGCGTATATACGCGACTTGGTATATAGTGAACCTGCATATATACTTTTATTTCTTCATTCTTTGTAGTCTGATCATCAATTCTTTGCTACTGACCTACTGCACTATGATCTATCATCTGTGTGAGTTTCCATCAAGGACAACACTTGTATCATAATGCCAACAATCTCCCCCTTTGGACTTGATGGCAAAGCTAACTTGCCATACTGAGAACTGTCATCTTAATGAGTTGTCATTGTTCATTTACATCTGAATTGATCCCTTTGAGCTACCCTAAATCTCATGTATTTTGTCACATCTGATATCTCTTATGTAGATTCATCTAGTTATATATAAGTGAGTTGTTCTTCTACAAGTGGGTTGCCATCAAGTACAACACATGCATCATAATGCCAACAATCTCCCCCTTTGGACTTGATGGCAACAACCATACCAAGTCACTGTCCCCCTTTGACATCAAGGGCAAAGGGCAGACCAAGATATTCTCTTCCTTGATATACATTCTGTTGTCCATACTCCCCCTGAGTACCTGTTGAAATCTCTGATTGAGCTCCCCCTTTGTATATGCCAAGGTGTACCAATCTGTCCATGCTCCCTCTGAGTACATGCTGAAATCTCTATTCTTCTGAAGTGTGATGTTCATGCTCCCTTTGACTGTAAGCAAGGTCTGCAAAACATGTTCTACGAAGAACATGACTCTATCATAAATGACCTTCCTATCACCAAAGACTCATACATACATCCATCTCCCAACCAAGTGGGGATATACCAATACTGACTCATCCTCCCAACCAAGTGGGGATACACCAGATACCAATTGTTTATATATGACTAAAATATTACATCATCCTTCCCATGCATAGTGGTGGTATAAGTTACATCATATGACCAAAAGGGATTCATTAAATGACTACAATAGATAGAGACAAACTATTACATCATGAGTCCTGATATGACCTTTACATTGAATTATATATATGACATTTATAACAGATACCAAATATCTACACATGACCATGATAGTGTATGATCTGCTCCATTCTATCAACAACATCCAGACCAGCAACCTGTGCATGTCCATTAGTGTAGAAGTCATCAACCTGTAATAAGGTATGTCTGTATATAGATATCAACTCATCCTTTTGAACATTATCATAGTCTTCCATGAATGAATTCTGCATATGACATACAAAATCATTATATCATATGTGAAAAACACCATAGCCATCTCATCAACATCAAGATCTGCATGATCTTATATATATCATCCAAGTATCATCACTTGGGAAGATATGCATCAATCAACATATGTAAGTATCAACCTATCATCATATAGGTAAGAACTCATCATCATCATGTCTCCAACAATGAAACTTTGAGTAATTATCCATGTATCCAACATACTGTATATAGCACTATGTATCTTGAGCTCAAGATCTTTTGTCAAGACTTCTTGATATGATCAACAGCAACAATCCTCATCCATGTGAGTGCCAAGAACTATAGGAAACCTGTATCATAACTGTATTATATGTTGACAGCAGCATATTAGTGACTCATCATCAAGTAATGAAATTGTGTATTCAAGCTTTGTACTTCTCCTTATCCTTATGAAGATCACCATGTAAGCACCATATATGCATCATCAGAGAATCAACCACAAGTCTAATCTGAACACCAACTATGTAACCCCAAGAATCATATGATATTTTGTCATGGACGACTCATAACCATATCACAGGAAGATTTATCATTTAGCCATATAAGCATCATCACCAAGGACTACTAACCATAATGCCAACAATGCATTATTAAAGGCATATGCTCTCCCTGAACTTGTGCCATCTTGCTTACTGTCAGATCTGATCATGCATATATCAGCAAGAAGTATCAAGACATCATCATCATTAATTTAGGATCAGAACACTTTTAAACATCTTACAAGTATCAAGACATTTCCACATATCATCAGCAAATTGTAACCATTATCAAACAGAGCAAATAATGGACTGAATCATATCAGACCCTTTTTTAGTGATCCTGTCCCACTGCTTTTCTTAAACTGACATATACGCGGCTGTGCACGGTCTAACTCGCGTATATGCGCGACTTCTCTTTATGAAACTTGCGTATGAGATTGAGAACACTGAAGTTTTACACTTTCAGCTTCCTCTGAGTCTATTATGTCTATACATTGTGCTGTGCCACATCTTTCTGACTGTACTTCCTTCTTCTTCCATATCTTCAAGTGCGATGATGTTTTCTCCTTTTGGTATGGTGCCCGTACTTTGTTCCCGCATTTCTTTGTTATATGTCCCAGCTTGTTACATGCATAGCATATTACATGTTTCATATTCCTTTTGTAGCAATCAATAGCTTTGTGACCAAACATATTGCAATAAAAACAATATCCCTTAAAGTACCTGGAACATGATGATCTTTCTGTGTGATGGTCTTGAACCATTCTACTTATGCATCTGGCTGCAACATGTCCAAGATTATGACATACATAACATTCAGCATTATTCATCAGAGGAGTAAAAGATTTTCCTTGAAGAATTTCTTTCCTTGGTTGTTGATGGAATTGACCTCTCATCTCCTTGTTGAGTATTTCAGATTGTGCATTAGAGTTCCTTGTCTTATTTTGTGAACTAGATTCACCTTCAACAGATTCATGAAAGCCAAGACTAGTTTTCATAACAGGAGACCTTTGACTACTAAGAATATCATCCAAGATCTTAGTACTATCTTGAAATCGTAAGAGCTTATCCTTTTCTTCTAAGTTGTCTTTTAGAATATTTACCTCAACATGATGTTGCTCTTCCTTTTCAGGATACTGCTTCTTCATGTTTTCTTCAACTTTTCTTCCTTCTTCCAACTGATGTCTTAATTCAAGAACTTCGTTTTCTTGTTTTTCAAGAGCTTGGAGTAGTTCTTTATTCTGCTTATTTGATTCTTCAAGATCTTCCTTTAGCGAGAGGATTGTAGCTTCAAGATTTTGATAGTAACTGGATCTTTCTCTGAGTTTCTTGATTGTTGTGCTCCTTTCATTTACTTCATTTCTTAATGATGTCACTTCATCCTGCAACTTTTGTAGAAATTTTGAATTTAATATAACACTTATTCACAGATATTATCCTGGTTATACACTATTTGCAGAATGCATGCATAATACATAACCTCCTCTACCATTGATCATCAATTTTGTGGAATTAAAAACAATCGCATGCGCACATTGAAACATCAATCACACATATCAACACAGTATGTAAAGGGGAAAGCATACATCTGAAAACCCCCAACTATCTGTAAATTATAATGATAGAGAACATGTAACAATACATAGTACAATACTCCTCACAAGTACTCAGTACTATCTCCACCTGCTACACACAAACTAGCTCAGATATGAACAAGTCACGGGTTCAAATCTCCTCCACTGTTTGCCTGCCTCTACTGCACAATCCAAGTTGAGAATAGATGAGTTCCAAGTTCGAATTCCCCTGGATTGTACTACTCAATCCTCATTGGCAATCTCAATCAATGATTTTGCAAATCTCATGCACAACTATAGTCACAACTGATAGTAGTCTCACCCTTTCACTCACCTCTAACACTTGTCTCCACTGAACTGTCCATGCACTGAGTTAACTGATGTATTCTTAGTTGATTTATGAGTTAATAATTAGTGAATTAATTAATAATTAATTCACACCACTCATCACTAGTGTATTTGTTAGTTAGACTAAATACAACTAGTTCAACAAAGTCAAACTGAACACAACTCCATCAACTCCTCAATCAACTCCACCAAACTCAATCACTTGAGTTCTAACTAAAGTCCATCATGAAATAGCTCAACTAACCCATAGGAAAAGCGTATTTACTTCTGGTAGTTGCATGTGCCACATCTGTAGCTCGAACTGAAGTGCTGCAAGAGGATAAGATAATGTTTATAGTCCAAATATTATTAAGAGCTAATAATATTCGATTGTTCTATTTTTTTGACTGGCAGTCTAAAAATAGACTCCGCCCATATGTCTAAAAATAGAGGTCCATCTATTTTTACCAACATGACAAATCATCCATAAATAGCATCCTACAACTCATAGACCATGATCCATATGTCTAAAAATAGACATAGTCTAAAAATAGACTTTGCGCCAAAAATAGCCTGTGTGCCCACTTAGTGAAGGCGACTTCTTTTCACTAAGCTCCATCATCTTGTTGCATTTTCAATAGGACATGATATTTTATATCCTTAAATATTATCATGAGGAACCTTGTGGGGGGAACTTTGAAGATAAAAGGATAGGGTATAAGGTGCTTTCAATAGGGTACTATTGGCCCACTATTTTTCAGGATGCAAAGAAGTTTGTGAAGGGATGTGACAGTTGTCAAACAATGGGTCAACTGCTCACGTCAAATGAGATGTTGTTACACCCTCAGATAGTTTTAGAGTCATTTGAGAAGTGGTCCTTCGACTTTGTAGGGCTAATTAATCCTTCATCTTAGCAAAATTCCTACATCATGGTTTGCATATAGTATGTCACAAAGTGGGTTGAAGCAAAGGCACTAACCTGAGCGACAGAACAGGTTGTTTCAAAGTTTTTGTTTGAAGAAATTTTTGTTCGCTTTGGGATACCTTGGGAAATAGTGGCAGACAGAGGACCACAATTCACATATCAATTTCCATAAGCTAGTTGAGAAATACAAAATTTGTCATAGGATCACTTCACCTCATCATCCACATGGAAATGACCAAGTGGAAAGCACTAATAAGGTCATTGAGGGAATTCTTACCAATATTATGGCCAGCCACCAGAGCAACTGGGCTGATAAACTTCCAGAGCTGCTATGGGAATATAGGACTCCATAGAGGAACACTACGGGATTCTCACCATATGAATTAGTATATGGTAAAAATCCTTTGTTTCCCATAGAGTTCGAAATTAAGGCACTCAAAACAGCACTATAAGTGAACCTAGATTTGGCTACAACATAGAAACAATGGTTAAATCAGCTAATTGAACTTGATGAGAACAAGTTGGTTTCCATTCACCAAACAGATATCATCCAGCAAGAAAGGGGTAAGTGGCGTGACAAATTCATAAAGAAGAAGGTGTTTTAAAAAAGAGATTGGGCTCTACTATATGATTCACATTTCAAGGACTTCAAGGGGAATCTCTACACCAGATGGATAGGTCGTTATGAAGTTGATATAGTCTTTGACAATAGGACTGTGAATTTAGCCACCATCCACAGTGCCAGGACATCATTACTTGCTAATGAGCACCATCTTCAGTTATATCATAAACCAACTTCAAGGTATTCATTTGTCAACATTGTCTCGGAATCTTACCTTCAAATTACAAGGGCAGGGGAAAATTCTCTTGCGCTATCAAAATTTTTAAATCTTTAATAAGCGTATACGTTGAAAACCAACTTTTGTTGGTGGATAATACACCAATATATCACAGGAATTATATATATAATTCCTGTGAAAACCTCTTATTGGGACGCATGAAAATAATGGTAATAGTTGAAAACCACTATGTGGCAGCTGTTACATGCCCTTTCCCTATAACAACATAATCTATTTCATTTATTTTATTTATTTTATTCTATGTTGTAACAAGCTTAAGTTTTTTTTCTTCTTCTTTTAAAAGGTTTTTAAAGTACTTTCAAAAGTATTGCAAATAAGAGTTATGTTGTAAAAAGTAGTATTAGCAATTACATTTTTTGTTGCAACTATAACAGCTAATAATTTGTAGCAGCAAATTGGGCACAACTATCCACTTCAATAAATGATATCACTAGTATGCTGCCACTCGAATAAATGACAAAATCAGTTCGCTGTTGCTAGAATCAATCACATCACCAATACTTTTCCACCACATCATCGTCGGTAAGTCATTTCAAAAGGTATATTTATTTTTCTTTATTTAATGATTATGGAAATTAATATGATGTTCCATTTGACATACAAGTGCGACCGTTGCATTAAAACTCAAGGGAAGGTGAATCATTTCGTGATCCATAATTTAACCACTAATGGACCTTGTAATCATTACCATATCCTGAAATCAATATTATCTTTTTATGTCAATCGTTCCATTGGTTTAAATTACATTTAAGATATATTTCCATGACCCAAATTAACAATGATGTGGAGGATTTCCATTACACCAAAACCCGTAGGTGTTGGTAAACATTCCAAACCAGTAACTAGGATCCCCAGGGTGGAAATTACGGATTCCATAGAGGTGCGGTGATTCTTCCAAAACCCCCCCTCAAATGCAACTCGGGGGAATTGAACCTGGGTCCATGCTTGATACCATGAAGAGGATTTTCGTTACACCAAAACCCGCAGGTGTTGGTAAACATTCCAAACCAGTAACTAGGATCCCCGGGATGGAAATTACGGATTCCATAGAGGTGCGGTGATTCTTCCAACAAATGAGACAACAACGCATATCGTACACCCTCTTGATCCGACATCTTTACCTTTATTGCCCCAATATCTATCCCAACGAAGCACTGCATCTTCATTTCACAAAATTATCCGAGAGAAAGTAGACAGAGCACATAGGGTATTGTCTAAAGAAAATATGGGAGGAGCAACGGTAAGGCACAAGTGTCGTTCCACAGAGCCATTAGAGAATTTCCCAGAGGCGAGTGAGATTTTCAAAGAGGTAGGGTTGTTCGAATTCTTCGAATGACTCAAATGGTCTAAAGAAACTATTTCCCTAGAGTTTGCTCAGAATTTGATTATGAATTAGACGGAAGTTAGAGGTTTGAAGTTGGAAGTCACTGAGGAGGTAATTTCCATGGTATCAACATTGCAACCTAAAGGAAAGCAATGGTTTAACCAGAAAATCAATGACTGTTCCCTCAAAAATGAATTTCTGCAAGGGGAGGTGCAACTGGTTAAGAAAGGTAGTGGAATTGACCGACTCTCACTTCCTCAACCATGGGGAGATGTTTCTTTATAAATCATTAACTATATTACATGTGACGAACAGGTGACAATAGTGCTTAACTATCTTTTTACACTATTAAATCATTTCCAACACAGGAAATTAATTAACCTTCCTTACTTTATGTTTGAAAATTTGAAGCATATGTCTACTTTTGTGAAGGTTGCTTCACATCCGAAAAGTTGTGTCACCAATCACGATCTTATAAAATTAATAATAATGGAGGCCCTAGAGCACCAAGGCTAAAGATGGGAATATTTCATGAGCAAAAAATGTAAGGACTTCACACCAGAAACAAGTCGAAACCCCCATTGATGCTTCGAAAGACGCTGGGGTAGCTAAGGAGCAAAGGCAGCCCTCTGGAAGAAAAATCAAGAAAATGTCACTAGAAAATCCAATAGGTGGAAGAACACCAAAAAGGAGGGTCGGAGTTAGCACCTAACCAGAACCCCCACCTCCATCCAAAAAGAGGTCAAGAAAGCATGAGGACCCAAGGAAGCAAAAGAAAGAGGAACATGCCAAGCAAGAATAGGTTCCTTCACTAGGTAAGGACAAGACCCAAACCCTACTGTGTAAAATTAAAGAGTTAGGAAAATAAAATAAAGAATTAAGGCAGCAAATAAAGGATAATAAAGTGGAAACAAGGTTTCTAGGTCTTGATACTATGGTGGAGGTTATTGACAAGATGAGAAAAAAAATACACCAGTTTCTGTATGTACAACATGTGATAAGAATTTAGTAACATGAGGGTATAAATTTTGTGTTGCAAGTACCATCTCGAAAGAAACCCAAACAAAACCCTGGGAGGTTATTACACAAGAACCCGTTGACGACGCTACTGTTACACAAGAACAAACAACTAAAACAGAGCATTCCACGGTGTTTGAACTGGAAATCGAAACACAAGAACTTGTCGAGGACGTTGTTGTTACACAAGAACCAACAGTTGAGGCAGATGTTCCCCTAGAAGAAGAGGTAAGAGTCGACTGACAAGAACCTATTGATGAAGTTGTTGTTACACAAGAACCAGCAGCTGAAGTAGAAAAAATTGAATCACAAGATGATATTACAGCCTGTTAATTTTAGGTATCTTCTATGATTAGAGAAATTTATTTCAATTTCCACAGTTAGCTCAATACCTTTTCTAGATTAGCAATCACATTAGCATTAAAGTAAAATGCAAATAGAACATAAACATAAATCGTAGAAGACAAGCCAAGACAAGAGGACATAATATGTGGTGCTAGCCAAGGACAAATCCCAATGTGGGGAAACCCTTGATCAATTATTCTTATATGTTCTTCAATAGTTCAGCAGAGAGAGAGAGACAGATAGTACACTTACAATAGAAGTCAACACATTGACTTATCTAGATAAGAGCATAGATTATCTCTAAGAAGATGATACATGAGATCAGTTGAAGACATGCTGCTTCAAATGATTCTCCAAGGTGACTCCTTCACCTATCATTGTGTTGCATCTCGTCATCATGCTGCACCTCACCGTGCTGCACCATGTTGCACCCATCATCATAATGTTGTACCTCATGACCATGTTTTACACATCATACTATTGCACCTTATGCTACATTTCTTTCCCATGTGTCATTGTTGAACCATGTTGTCATACAACATGTCTCATGTGCTTGCAGCACCATTATTGCCACTGTTATCCATGTTGTCCATGCTTCCCATGCTACACCATGCTTTCCATGCTTTCCATGCTTTCCATGCTTGCCATGCTGCACATGCTTGTTGTTGTCCCATGTGCCTTTTCTTCCATGTCACAGCTGCTATCCCTCTTTGTTGCCATGTCATAGCTACTGTCATACATACACTGATCCTTCTAGCAACAATCTCATCAACAAATTTTCCTCATACTTATACTTGAATGTTGGTGCACTGTTGTAGTTCTGCAACTATGGTTAGGGCATCAACAATAACCTAAAAACCACCTCTAAACTCTCCAACAGTCCTTGAAAAGAGTTTGTCTTACCTCCCTTGAGAATCTGTTGTCCTACGTTGCCTGTGCCATGTAACTATTATAGGAGTATGGCCTTATGACCCTCCACAACTAAAAAGTTGAGCACATGTGGGGTTTATTTGGTTGCTAGCCAAACTTAATGAATTGTCTTATAACACAAATAAATTCATAATTCCATGAATACTTATCGGAATCGATGATCTTTAGATCAACCCTACAATTCTCGATGAGAGGGATCTAAGAAAAATATCAACTGCCATAAATAATATGATCCACATAGAGTTTGGCCCTAGTTGCAAATTTTAACACTCCCTCTCAACTAGGGAGAACTCCATCTACTAATCCATCTGTCCGACTGTACTATCTCTGCCATCAGTGCCCTGCATTACTTTGCTCTGCTCTACTATGCTCTTCTGAGCTCTGCTCTGCTGAACCATGAAGAAGAAGAATTGATTGAGAATGTCTCATACCATTCTCTATTGACCCAAAGTCAGTTCCATATGAAGAGAGCGTGTCATATAACTCTTACTGAAACAAAGTCCATTTTATTGATCCCATATCAATATCACAAGAGAGTGTCTCAAACCACTCATACTGATCCTAGATCAGTTTCATTGATCCCAGATCAATGGAGGTCATCCTAGCATAAGTAGTACGGTAGATACAATGATGCATCCATCGATAGTACTATTATGGTCCCTAACCCCATTTCCCTGCTCATTGGCCAGATGAGAGGTACTTCCCATGAGTCCCAGAATGCATGAGTAGGATGCCTCGACAGGAGAACCACTCATCTTGTCCCTAAGTCGCCACGGGGTATCACAAGGGAAGGCTGAGCCATTCACCCTGTACAAAGTGCACCATTAGGGGAGGGTGAGTCATGCTATGGTTGCTTGTTGCTCCAAGAAGTACCCCAAGCCCCCCAGAGCTCCCAGAGCTCAATGCATGCATCATGCAAGACCCTCATAAGAAGGTCTCTCAATGAATCCAAGTCATTCGGGAAAGTCACAAATTTGACCTTTCCCTGGGGCTTCGATAGAATGTATGTGACCTGTACATCAGTCTCAATGCAATGGATCCTCCTCTCTCATCGATGTACCATATCCTAGATAAGGTAGTATCTGATGTCTATATTCTGGAGCAATCATAGAATACAGGATTCCTCAACAATCGAATCCCCCCTGGTTGAAACAGAAGATCACAGTGGTATCCATCGTGTGTACAAATAGCTCACTGAAGAGCTTCCGCAACAAGGCAGATTCACATGAGGTCATACTCATAGCTATGTATTCGGTATCAATGGTGCTCAAAGCAACCGTCTTCTACTTCCTGCTCATCCAGGATATCGATAAGAACCCAAATATATTCAACACTCAGAAGTTCTCTTGAGATCCTCCACATTTCCTGCCCAGTTAGCATTCAAATAATCAAGCAGCTTCATATTTCTGGCATTGTATCTCAATATATGAGAGATTGTGCCCCAAATATATCTCAGAATATCCTTGGCATCAATCCAGTAAGGCTCAACCAAATATGAGCCCAACATGCTAACTACAAAACATATATCCGAACGGGAGTTCACCAAGAACATCAATGCTAGTATGAGTTTGTGAAACTCAGAGGCATTTCCCAAAATAGGTCCGGTATCCTTACCACATAACTTTTGTAACTTAAGATCCATTGACGTAGTTGTGGGCTTACAGTTTATCATTCCACGGCTGGATTTCAACTCCCTCTTACTTCTGCAAATGAGATGGTATGCACCTGTCAAAAATAGGTCGTCCTTAGAAAGTGTTGGTATGAGAGGTCTATCATCCACAACCTTCAAGCAATTGTTTGGATCGACTTCACTCCTAGTGAACCTTAGCTTCATCAAACATATATCAATCCTCTCATACTAATCCCGAGATGTTTGATTCAATCCATAGAGGGATTTCTTCCACCTACATACATGAGATTCCCAATCATGAATCTCAAACCCCTTGGGTTGTTCCAAACCTATGGACCTACTACATGAGGGGAATGGTCCCCTTGTAAGATTTTCCTTCAATACATCTCAGACATGTACCTTCATGCTCTTCTTGAATTCAGGCATCCCTATCACCATCTAACTCACATCAGGTAGGGGCCCATAAGTAGACCTTCGGTGCTATAGAGGAGATGTGTCAACTGACATGGTCCCCAATGGACCATCTTGCAACTTGATACAAATTTCCAACCCTGAACTCAAAAGAATCTTTGAAAATTCCATTTTCAAACATGTACCTTTCCATCAATGTATGCCACCCTAAAACCTTTGACTTCCATTGCCAAAATGGACACCAATTTCTTCTTGTGATCAGGTACATAAAGATATTCTCGTAAATGAATTGAGTTACCCTCATTCAATTGAGGGGTAACATTCCCTACATCCTTTCCGGGATAGGTGGCATTGACTCCAAGTACGATCCCACGATTGTTTCCATCTCTACCAAATTAGAGAGAGCGACCTTCTATTCGATGAAATGCCTTGAAGCACTACAATCAATAAGCCATATTCCCAAAGAGTCTGGAGGAGAGGGCCAATATAAGATAATACTTCTTTTTCTTATCAAAAAAAACATTTGATTCTTCATACCTGGGGTTCCTTGCTTTCTTTGAAGAGTCGGTTATTTCCTTGATGACCTGCATTACCTTTCATTCCTCCGATCATTGAAGATGTCCCTGGAATGATTGTTATCATCATCAAGTGAAGTGTCCCTACCATTCAGACACTCCTTTGCATAAAGGTTGAAATTATTACAAACAAGGCATATGCCTTTCCTTCCACCCTTAGATCCGGACTTCCCATTGAAGTGATCCTTAGGTAGGCCATCAGAAGCTTCCACTGCGCCATTCTGATAATATTCCCTGCTTCGAATTCACCCTTGCTGAATTTGAAGAGGGATGAGGAATCCATTGATCCTTTTGTCCTTTCCCAACTGTTTTTGGTGATTTCTCTTTCACTCTTGCTTGGGCTTTGTCTTCACCTCAACTCTGATACCATGTTAATTTTAGATATGTTCTATGCTTAGAGTAATTTATTTCAATTTTCACAGTTAGCTCAATATCTTTTACAGATTAGAAATCACATCAACATTAAAGTAAACTGCAGATAGAACATAAACATAAATCGCAGAAGACAAGCCAAGATAAGAGGACAAAAGATGTGACATTGTCCAGGGACAAACCCCAATGTAGGGAAACCCTTGATCAATTCTTCATATATGTTCTTCAATAGTTCAGCAAAGAGAGAGAGAGAGAGAGAGTACATTTCCAACAGAAGTCAACACTTTGACTTGTCTAGATAAGAGCATAGATCATCTCTAAGTAGATGATACATGAGATCAGTTGAAGACATGTTGCTTCAACTGATTCTCCAAGGTGACTCCCTCACCTATCATTGCGTTGCATCTCATCATCATGCTACACCTCACCGTGCTGCATCATGCTACACCCATCATCACAATGTTGTACCTCATGACCATGTTGTACACATCATACTATTGCACCTTATGTTGCACTATTGTCCCATGTGTCATTGTTGAACTATAGGTTTTAACCCTATACAAAAATTACCTACATACGAATTCTAAAACATAGTAAATAAACAATGCGAGATCATAACACATAAAGTACATATACACAGATATTTTCCCCTGGATCACAAAACCGAGACTACCAGCTTGATTTTTCATTATATTCCTTTCAATGTTACAATACATATTTATACATGCCGAAGCATCCAATACCATGGACCGAAAACCATCGTGTCCAAAAACATAGACCAAAAACCATAGGTAGGTCCGCCTAAACTAATATAGGGTCCAAAAAAATAAATTCCCGGGGTGCTACCCCGGACCCCATAGAGGGGGACTACCCACCCCCTTCAAACCCCCCGAACAAGGGGGGCTGTCGCCCCCCTTGTGATCCCCCCCTACTGCGCAATTTGCGCAATGAAGGGGGGCTCCCTCCCCCCTCTAACCCCCTAGTTAACTACGTAGGTTAGTTTTGGAAATAATATAACACAACCAACATTATCCCACTTGTTTTTTTATTTCCACAGGAGGCCACAGGAGAGCTTAGGCATTTTTCCAGCCCTGAAATTCCCATTGTTTCTCTACACTAGGAGAACTTCTCAAAGCTCACAGATTTTGTCAATGCATCTGCAATATTTTTCAAAGTTTCCACCTTTACCAGCAACACCTTTTTGTCTTCTATCATATCCCTCACAAACTGATACTCAACATCAATGTGCTTTGTCTTTGAATGATAAGCAGGCCTTTTTGCCAAGAAAATTGCACTTTGGCTGTCACAATCTATCCTTATAGCTCCCTATACTAACCCCATACTTGAACACAATCTTTGCAACCAAACTGCTTCCTTGCTTGCATGAGTGGCTGCCATGTATTCTGCCTCTATAGTTGATAGTGCCACTACAAATTGTTTCTTACTCATCCACTGACTGCACCTCCAAATAGGTTAAACACATACCCACTTGTAGATCTTATCTGATCCAAATCTCCAACCCAGTTTGCATCAACAAAGCCACAGATATCCAAAACTCTATCTAATCCTGGCTTTCCTTAGTAGCACAAACCATACTCACTAGTGCCATGCAAATACCTGAAAACCCGCTTCATTGTTGTCTAATGCTCCTTCCCTGGTTTTGACATAAGCTTGCTCAATACTCCCACTGCATGTGCAATGTCTTGTCTAGTATAGACCATTGCATACATCAGGCTACCGACGACACTTGCATATGGAACACAGGACATATCTTCTTCCTCTTCTTGTGTCTTGGGACACTGTTCAGCAGATAACTTTACACCTACATGAATAGGAACCTTCACCAGTTTACTATTCTGCATTTTAAACCTCTACAGTATGGTCTCAACATACTTCCTATGGTTTAACCAGAGCTTCCTCTTTGCCCGATCTCTTTTAATTTCCATGCCCAAAATATAGTTTGCAACACCAAGATCTTTCATGTTGAATTTGGAGGACAATTGGATCTTCAAATCCTGGATAATTTCTTTGTCATTTCCAACTAGCAACATATCATCCACATACAAGGCCAGATAAATAACACGGTCACCAATAATTTAAATTACACACAGTGATCTGATTTGCTTATGGTGAAGCCAAGTCCTCGTATAAATGTATCAAATTTCTGATACCACATCCTTGGTGACTGTTTTAACCCATACAGAGACTTCTTTAACTTCATACCAGTTCTTTCTTACCCTTCACCACAAAGCCTTTAGGTTGCTTCATGTAGATCTCCTCTTCCAAATCCCCATGAAGAAATGTTGTCTTCACATCCATCTGTTCTATATCAAAATCAAAAGCAGTAGCAACAGATAAAAGTAATCTAATAGAAGTTACCTTGGAAACAGGAGAAAAAATATCACCAAAATCAATTCCCGACACCTGGGAATAACCTTTTGCTACCTGTTACACAACAATTTGTCACCGTCCCTGCTACCCCTCTCCCGCATCTTGGAGGACTCATTCCGGAACCTATGAGAAGTGACATGGCCTACAAACACTTGCATTACATTCCCCTGAACATGAGATTTATTTGCCGTGAAGACATCTCCTGCTAAAAACCCCTAAAAATATCTCTTTTTCCATTGGCGCGGTTCCATAGTGCAGCCCTCGTGCCAAGGGGGAAAATCCTCCAAAGAGGGCGCGCCAGTTGGCGCTCTGTCATAGATTTGCACCCGCACCAACCATAATCAGAGTTTTTTTTTAACAAACAAACGGCGGAAGTTTCGTCCTAACAAATTCTTGGACTACTATCTATCTTGAGTTGGGTGGTTTGGCCACGGATTTCCATAGAGAGCAAGTGGTTTGCCACCTCTCATCGAAGCTTCCTTGATGATATGGCCAATCCCATGATTATTGTGGATGATCCCAACTCCCCTTCCTCCATCTATAAAAGCTTGTCCATTTTCCTTGGCAAGCTAGTTCCAGAGTTCCAGAGTTCCAGAGTTTCAGAGATTGAGAATTGTCAAATTTCCAAGAGCTTCATGCTGCAAGAGCCTTCTTGATGCCCATAAGACCAAATCCAAGCAAGGATATTATTGTCCAAGAACAAAAGAGAGAGGCTTGTCCTTATTCCTGATAGGCTTTGCGAGACATGTGCTGTTGACTACCCGCCGAAGGAGAATCCAGTGTCAGAACTTTGGTTGTATTCTTCTTTGATTAAGTATTAATGAACGACTATTGGTTATGGTTCCACTCTTGTTGTTATTTGTGATGATGATGAGTTATATCCTTTCTGACTGATATATAGTTGCATATGCTGGATTTATGCTTGTGTTTGTGTCGTTTCTTGTATGTGCAGGTGTCCATTCACGGAGATCGTGAGGATTGTGATCTGTCGGAGCAAAGGAACGGGAGCACCACCTCTTCTACAAACAATAGCATTGGAATCCAGGTAGGCCTTCATCACTAGTCTGTTAATTTGTAATTAGGAACTTGCGCTATAGAATTTGATGATTGTTGCTAGACCCGGTCTAGGCTAGTAGGGGTTGCCTCTGTCCGCAGAGGGGATTTACCTCCTCAACAATTTGGCGACTCCACTAGGGAGCTTGTCTTGCCTTTTTGGTTGTTTCTTGATTTTTTGCTTGCTTGGTCAGCCTTTTGGGCTGGGTTCTTTTGCTATTTTTGCTTCTTGGTTTACCTGGTTATCTTTGGCCTGGTTTTGGATTGCTTATTTTTCATTTTGGCACAGCAATGCCCATTGACGCTAGTTGTCAATGTATTACTCGCGCCAACCCTTAAAAGGCGCTAGTTTCGGCCTGACAATCGCGCCAATTGGCGCAAGTTGTCAATGTACTACCTGCGCCAATCCTTAAAAGGCGCTAGTTTCAGCCTGACAGTCGCGCCAGGCCTAGGGACTGCTAGGGTTTTCTTGATTTTAAGCCTTCTGAGCTTGGTCTTTGATTTTGGTTACATTTTCTCGACTGCTTGAGTGTGGTGGAGTCCTGTTTGACTGGTTTTAACCTTCATCCTTTGGTTGTTTGCCATTTTCTATTGATTCCACGTTTTTAGCCCTAGGGCATCTAGTGGCTTCATGTGTTGAGCCTTCCTTAGGAGTTTTGGGTCTTTATTGGTCCAGTCGACTTTTTGATTGCTCCCTTGTACTCGTTTAGTGGTTGTTGATCATTTCATTGCATTGTTTGAGTGACCTACCTCTTTTTCACTTGAACTCCGCTTTGTTTCGCTTTGGACCTGGATTACACGGCTCATTTGTGTGTTTGGGACTTTTCTCAGTTTTGAAGGACTGCTTTGTCATTTAGGGATCTGATTGTGCTTGCATTGAGTGAAATTTGCTTGTGTTTTTGCTCTCTTAGTATCATTTCTCAAAATTTGTTTAGTGCATCTTGCCCTTGACATTTGAAAAAAACAAATCTCTTTTGCTTTTCATTAGTTAATGTGAATTAGATCTTTTCGTTGTTATTAGTGATTAGTGACTTTGAAGCAAAAGCTTTTTAATTTCCATTAGATGCCTTAGAGATTTCATTGGTTCTTTTATGATCATTTTGTTTGTGTGAAAGCTCTCAACTCTCTTATAGTTAGCATTCATCGAATGAAATGATATACCGTGGCATATAGCTTGCATTTAGGAAATTTTGAGACATTACATACGGTAAGGCCTGAAAACTGAAACATAATCCAAGATCAACTTTAAAATGAACTGAATGAATCTAACAACGCATTGGAACATAACGCACACTGTTTAGAGGTCTAAGCTAGAGACGTGTTTCGGCGTCGTTAAGCCTAGTCACTTTTGTTTCCACTGAAGGTTGGGTGATTCCTCCTTCTGTGACTCAATAGTGGTCTAGTACAGAATTGTGCTCCCACGTACCATCGAGTATATGGGGAGACCCCACTAGGTTATCATCCATTATCCATAGGAAGCCGTTTCTGCTGCCTTACGACCCGTAACGCACCGAACACAGCATTCGGGAATATTGACTACCGTACGGAAAGTCCTTGGTTTTCATACGATTGCCAAGGTGTATATGTAGTTTTACGGATTGTCTGGTAAACCTTTTGCCTAGTTCTCCAGAGTAGTCACTTTTGCCCCTTTTCAAACTCCTTAAAAGAAAAGGCTCATTTGAGCACTTGTCACTTCGAGCTCGTTAAACATTTGAAGGCAACTAGAGTCATCTTTTGTCCTTTTCTCGACTCTTTAAAGATGAAAAGGTCAAGTTATGTCCTTGTGTCTTAAAAATTAAATCACCCGCAATCACACGCCTTGTTAGATTCTGCTTGTTGGCCATTTGATTGTGTGTCTTGACTCTTTTTCAGCCTCGTGTGCAATTTTCAATTTTTGATGGCAACTTTTCCAGAGTTCACCAACACAGGAATCCCCTCTGACGGGAATCCTAGTCATTTTCCTCCTTTTGGGAATGTTGGTGCTCCTTACATGGAAACGTTGTCCCTTCCTGGGTTAACTGTTGGGTTGCCTGTTTGGTTGTTCTCAACCTCTATGGTCTCTAATGTATCAACTTCTGGTCAATCAGTCCCTCCACCCGAACAACATCATGTTGATTCCAAGGTGGACCTCTCCCCTTCTTCGCATGTTTCTATGTCCTCATCTTCTACTTTGCCGAGTGAAAGTATGGATTCAAGTACCCAGGTGGCTAAGAAGAAGAAGAAGAAGACGAAGAAGAAGAAGTCTCATAAGAAAGAGGTTAAAAGTACAGCTACTCCTCCGAGTACAGCTCAGGTCGGCACTCCTTCTGCTCCTTCGCGGAAGGTCAAGTTTCCTTGTAAATTGTGCAAGGACGACCATCTTCTTCGTGATTGTTCTGGCATTCCTAGGATCTTAGAAGTATGGTCTCACAATGTGGCTTGTCCCTCATCGTCCTCTGAAGCTCATGGTGATGCTACCTTATCAATTGGCAATGGTAAGAAGAAAGGGAAGATTCGATTCCCCTGTAGGCTATGTGAAGGCAACCATCTCCTTCACCTTTGTCCGCTCATGGATAAAGCTTCCACTATTTTGGAAAGTCTTATAGCTTCGTCACCCCAGCTTCCCGTTGGTTATCAGAGGCTCTCTTCAGATCCTCTCCCTGTCGACAAAGAGATTGGCTTAGATTTCTCTCTTTTCCATCCTCTTCCTTCCGAGCCTGGCTGTGCCAAGTTGGTTCCGGACCAACCATTGGTCGGAAAGAGTGTCGACTCGAGTTCACCACCCGTCGATCACCTTGTTTCGGAAGAGCGTCATGTTCATGTTCTTCTCATCGCGTCAGATTCTCTTGAGTCCGAAAACGACTCTCCTATCCCAGCTGATCCTGAGAGTCCTTCTTCGGATCAGGGGGGCAATCATACGATTCCCCCACCGAGTAGTTCAGTTGTTTCCTTCGACTAGAGCCATTTGACTGCCTTCCGCCTTCCATCCTATGTGCCTTTCCAGATTACGGTACATGCCTATGATAAGGTAGTACCTGGCACTATCTTGGATGAGGGTGCTTCTGTCAGTCTTATGCCTTCCACTACTTGGCAAGCTTTGGGCTCCCCACAGCTTGTGTTGGTCACACAGAATCTGTTGGCGTTTGACGGAGGAACCAGTCAACCATTAGGGATCCTTCTAAAGTTCCATATTACTTTGGGAGGAAAAACCGTCTATATAGATGTACTAGTTACCCAAGGTGCTTTAGATTTTAGTCTTCTCCTTGGCCGTGACTATGTTTATGCCATGGGGGCCCTTGTCTCTTCACTTTTCTATGTGGTTTTCTTTCCACACGACGGAAGAATCGTGACTATAGACCAATTATCGTTCTTTAGTCCCTCGGTACCTCCTATGCAGTTGCCTTGGCCTTATGGTTTTTATCCACCAGTTGTATCTGCCCCACCGCAGGTCAACTACGTGGCTATTTATCCCGTGCCTGTATCCAGTGATGATGTCGTCATGCATAGTGTCCTGGGGGCATTGGGTCCTGACTTCCAAGATGTTATCCTTCCATCGGGAGTGATACTCTTGGAAGCCACGATTTCCTGTTCATTATGATGAAGTTCGTACGGAGCATAGTTCACTTTCCTATGTCAAGCTCCTTAAAAAATGAAACTAGGTCTGGTCAGAGCATAGTTTGCTTTCCTATGTCAAGCTCCTTAAAAAATGAAACTGGGTCTGGTCGAGCATAGTTCCTGATCTTGTGTCAAGCTCGTTAAAAAATGAAATAAGGGTTATGAGGATAGTTCTTTTACTCTTTCAACTTCATTAAAAAGTAAAACATCTCCCTTTCCCAATCGAGTCTTTTGATTAAGATCTCGTAAAATACAAGTCGAGTCTTTCCAAGATCTCGAAAGTGAACCTTCATTCCATCCACTTTGTTGAATGCAATGAAGCTTGGGGGGCATGTACCTCGTTTTGCATCATTATGTTGGGGGCATGCGAATTTATACCAAGCATAGTTTTTCGTTTCAAGCTTGTGTAAACATGAAACCGAATCCAAGCAGAGTTCTCCATGGTTCAAGCTTGTGTAAAAATGAACCCATACCCGATGTACATCTCGTGATTGATGTCTTTATCCACTAAATTCTGTTAGATGAGCCTTGGTTGTTTTCATCCCATCACCACCATCTCTTTGGCTGATCATATGCTTTCACTTGCTTGTTTTCCTTTCCTGAGGGACTACAGTTATGAGTGGTTTTGTTAGCCAACCTCTTGACCATTACATGTTTTGAGCAGTTCCACCATTGCCGGAACCAGTTGCTACCCTTTATACCACTCGTTTCTCTAGGACGAGTCACCTTTAAGCTCTTTTCTAACCCGTAAAATATGAAAAGATTGCCAAGTATTTTTTCCCTTTTTGACTCGTTAAAGAGAATAAAAATGGAGGTCTGCTTTTAGCTCTTTTCTGACCGTTTAAAGATGAAAATATTGCCGAGTTATTCCTCTTGACTCGTTAAATGTAAATAAGAGGCGGTCATCTTTTAAACTCTTTTATGATCGTGTAAAAACGAAAAGATTTTTGGACCTTTGTCGTTTCAGGTTCGTTACTGGAAACAAAACGACGTGATTTCAATCGCTTTTTTACTTTTTTAGATCGAAATCACTACTTGTGAAAAGTACTCCTCGATCGTAATGATTGGGCGGTTCTTTCGAGCATCGTTTTATACTTTTTCGGGTTCGAGAGACACAACTTTATGAAAAAGGACCCCCCTGGAGTTTTCTTTTCAGCTGTCTTTTCAAACTCTCTAAACATGAAAAGACGCCGAGTTATTCCTTTGTCAGACTCGTTAAAACTTAATGACAACGGGCTCCATCGAAATGACGCTCTTCAAGCATATGCTATCCCCGTCAAGCTTGTCATCCAAAAATAATCAGGGTACTCGTCAGAAATGGTGGGGGAAATAAAGGAACCGTAATCATCGTCGTCGGCAATATGTCGCTCTTGAACATGGCACTGTTTGCATTCGTGTCTGGGTGGGGACATCTCATCTCGTTTCACTTTTGCCTCCATGGGTTTGGGTTATCCTATTTGGCCATTCATCTACTCATTGTCCTGTCATCATGACCTCTGATCATTTGACCCCAAATACTGCCAAATCCGTCGTTGTGCTGTCGATATGTTCAAGAGAAGTTGGCCTCTGCGAGTATAACCTCCCTCTGATATTTCACACAAAACATATTGTCTCTTTCCGTCTCGTGTCGATGATGTGGGAAACATTATGGCCCACCTTCGACGAGATCACTTCCTGTCGACTCCAACTCATTATCCAGGAAAGTGACCTAGGGACTCCCTTCAGGTACCTTGGAGCCTGCATGCCTCAATGGCAGGTTCTCCGTGTTCGACGCGAGGTTTTCATCATTGGCCTCCGATCGAATGACTCTATGGGTGTTTGACACCGGCTCATTCATTCGCACACCGTGGATTGTACCTATAGTACCTTGAGGACCATCGTCATCATTGGTGGCCCTCTCGTGTCTGTTAACAGATTTTATCATTGGCTGGTAATCAGACGATGTTCAAGCGTGTTCGACCTCGACTCCTATATTCACATGTTTGGACTTGTACTTTGTTCGGGTTTGGATGGAGCGCAAGACCCTGGTTCTAGTCCATTGTGGGCCAGGTTGCGATTTTGTGGATCATCATTACATGACTCATTGATGGATGGCTGCGCCCATGCTTGAGTCTTTCAGGATGGCTACGACCATACCTCTTATTATCATGGTCTCTTCGACTGGGTGGCTGCGTCCATACCATTGACCTTCTTCATATGTCTTTTGGATGGCTGCGCCCATGCCTAGACTACATGTAATTGAAATATCAGTTGTATCTACGTGTAGGTTCTTCCTGGTGGTGTTCCGGTCCAGCAGTCTTGTAAAGCATTTCACCCCTCTCACTCTCTCGGGCTTCATGCTTTAGGGGGTATCTGTTACACAGTAAAATGTCACTGTCTCCCTATCAGTCTCCCTACTGTGTCATAAAATCACATCCACCATGCTCATGCTCCCTGAAATGGCTAAAAACCCTCTTTGCCTAAGTTTATTGGATCATCGCAACTGTTATTAAAATAACCGCGCTGACTGGCGGATGATAGTGTAACTGGTGCGCTACCAGCGCGGAAGCACACGGGTTTTCCCCGCTGGTCGAATTTCATAAACAACGTGCCCTCCGCTCGTATCAGTTCACGCTAACCAGACCTCTTCTGTAATTGAGATGCGATGCCAGCGCGGCAGCCCAGTTTTGCACCACGCTGATCCTGTTTAGGCAAGTTTGTTCTAACAGCCAGCCTTCCAGATGACTCCAGACTTGGCTGTTAGCTTTGTAAAGGTCGCCATCCTTTCTCTGGCATGTCTGTTCGCCTGGTCATCCAATTTTCTTGGGGGAAAGCTCATCCTTTAACTATTCATGGAGACTCCTTCTCCTATATAAGCCTCCACCATTGCCATGAGCAGTGAGTTTGGAACATATAGACTTTGACATAAAGGAATTCTTAGTGCATTAGTGCTGGTCTTTGTAGGCATTTGGTGTGGTGTGTGAGGATTGCTATAGAGTTTAAGGAAGGTTATGAGTTTGTTGCCTTGTATACGAGAGAGAGACCTCTTTGACTTGGGAGATCTACTTCAAAGGTGAATGCTTATGAGACATGCTGGCTGGACCCTCTAGAGAAGGACTCAGCGTCAGAACTTTGGTTGTACCTTACTCTATTTCTGATTAATAAAAGATAGATGACTACTGTTATGGTTCCATTCTCATTTGTCTTATGAATGATTCATGTGAATTACATCCTTTCTGACTAATGTATAGTTGCTTTTAGTATATTTTACGCTTGTGTTTGTCTTCTCTTTGTTTGTGCAGGTGTCCGCCCACGAGGATAGTGGAGGATTGTGATCGGCTGGAGCGAAGGAGTGAGAGTGGTATCTCTTCGTCAAACATAGCGCTGGAATCCAAGTAGGTGCCCATTACCCACTTGTTAATTGTAACTAGGAACTTGCAGAGTAGCATTGATTGATTGTTGCTAGACCCCTTTTGGGCTAGTAGGGATCGCCTCTATTCGTAGAGGGGATTTACCTCTCCAACAATTTGGCGACTCCGCTGGGGATGCTTGCTTGTCTCTTTGTGGTTCATCCTTGTTTTTGGATTTCATTATTGCTTTCTTGTCAAGGATTGGGGATTAGTTTGCTGTTGTTGGTTTCCTGGTTCATCCTGGGAACTGCTTTAATTGTCTTAAAAGCCTGTTACCTTGGTTTGGGGGGTTTTTGGTTCGTTTTTGCTTGTTTTTTAGCCTCAGCGCGTTTTATTTCAGAACAGTTGTGCTGACATCGCACATCTGTTTCTTTGCTTTTCCTGTCATCGCGTTTATACATTTAACAGTCGCGCTGACCTTGTTTTCGGGCCAGCGCCCTTTATTCGTGTCCTTCCGCGCTGACATCGCAAAATTGCTACAGGTGTTATCTTGTCATCGCTTTGTTGCTGAGGGGTCACCTGCGCTGATCCTGTAAAACTCTTTTTTGTCCAAATTTGCCTCCTGAACCTCTTGGTTTGGCTGTCCCCTGCTCTTTCCACTTGGTTTATGACTTGTTTTATGTTGTCTGAGTTGTGACACGCTTTCTTGCGAAGCCTTGTTACGCGAGGGTTCGTTTGTTGCTTGTTTTCGGTTTTTGCAAAGACTTCCTTTTCGCTTTCGTTGCTTGGTTTGCATCTTGCCTTAACTTTTACGATTGCTGGAGTGTGTTGAATCGTTGCTTGTCTGGTTTTGAACTCTTATCCTCCAGGTGTTCGCTTTTCTCCATTGATTTCGCACTCAAACCCTAGGGCATCTAGTGGCCGTGTGTGTCAAGCCTCCCGTTTGGGATCTTGTGTTCTTGGTTGACCAACCAACTTCGTACTTGTTTTCACATTCGTTTGGTGATTGTTGAAAGTGTTTGATTGTGTTCCAAGTAATTTGCCTTCCTCCTTTGAATTCCTTGTCGTCTTGTTGAGCTTAGATTACATAGCTCATAAGCCCTTGTTTTCCTTTGATTTGGGAAACTGGTTTTTAGTGTCTTGGGAATTGTCTTGTGTTTGCATTGAGTGATTTTAGTTCTTTCACTTAGTGTTGCTATCTCTCT
>APFE030857956.1:152864-174950 GCA_000404065.3 Pinus taeda
TATTTCCTTGGGGTACAGTCATGTATTGTGGTTATCCATAGGGATTGTTAGACTGGGGTTGTAAGTGCCCCCAAGATAAGGAATGCCCACTTGACTCATTTGAGGTTGAGAGTGGGGTGCCCATATGAATTAAATGGGACCTTGTTGATGGATCCCGCTCACCACGTAATTAACTATAGTTCCTTGACTGACATAAGGAGGGTTTATGTCAATCAGTGACTGTCCCTATTGTCATGTAAACGGAGAGGGAACTATTACGTTCCAATCTAGTATATGCATATTGGGAACTGTGCCCCCGGGCATCTGAACATGGGGGTTAGAACTAAACAATGGATTCCAACCAAAGAGGTTATTGATGGGGCCCTTGCTAACCATGTTATATGCAGTGTTATAAGGAGTGCTATATGTAGCACTTGTCGAAGGTCCAGGAGCTAACACAAAAGGGGCGAAAACCAACATGTACTAGGTTCCACTTGCATTGGATGTCATGATAGGGTTTGAACCTGGGACAGGAGGGATAGCAGGGTTTTCCATCAGAGGTGTGGTAATGATTGTCGACTAGGGAGGTGGCGGTGGACCAAAAGTGTCCAAAAAATCCCACAACCCATTAGTCATCGATGGGATAGGTGGTGTAGGTCCAACGGAAGACATAGGAGGTACAAATGTCACTAGAATCAAGAGTGGGACCAATGGATTCATGATTAGAGGATTGTATGGAGGAATGAAACCTTCAGTAAAGAAATCTTCCAGTAAGCTGGAAGCGTGAGATGTTCAAACTAATTCAGTGTTAGATCTCGAAGACTAATTTCCCGAAGATAGGTAATCTGGTTCACTGGGGCTGGGTGGATCCTCCACAATGAGTGGGGGAAGACCTAACAACCATCTATATTGATGACAAGGGCCAGATGTAGCCACGGTGACTAATAAATTTTATTAAAAGATTTTACAGTGATATTTATTAAAGTCTCAGTGATAACAATCTCACACTTAAAAAATAAAAATACACTAAGGAAATCAATCAACAAGCAGAGGGAAATGACCCTGTCTGATAATCACCGATCACTGGAGATGAAACCCATTATCACAATGGATAACAGAGAGAGTTGGCCAAATGTATAGTTACGATTACTATTGAGCTTCACTCGAACCTCAGATTAAGGGGCCAAGTACTCTTGTGAAGACAAGCACCCTCCCAAAAACTGAAGACATAGTAGGTTCATCTGTGTTAGCTACCAGGGCAGCCCACCCTAGTCACCTTGTGTTCGTCCCTAAAAGTATGGCCACAAAGGATACCTCAAATCACAGACACTACTTGGGGGGATATAGTCACAGACAGTACGCTGTGTGGGTAGGATACCTGAGTCCCTGACTCAATTCTGATATCTCCGAAGGGATCTCCAATACATAGAATACCCAAAGGAGATGTAAGTGAAGGCTGGCTACCTTTATTTACAATTTGAGGTTGTCTCTATTTAGCTCCACTTTTACTGAGTGGTCCCGGATAGTATGAGTGCAGAAGGATTTCTCTCATTAATGACATTAGTTTCGGTGTATGATCTTGGGCAATTAACTCACAACTGCCTAACCTAAGATCCTAGCGTAAACTAATGTGTGTTTAATCTAAAAAGAGTTGTGTTAAAATTTTATTAGGTAGATTTTAAATCTACTTTGTTAGAGTCTTCGGTAGGAGTGTTGACGTATGAAGTTATACGGGACTCTAACTCAAATCATGCAAAAACAATGCTTGTAAATTTCACTTTCAATGAAGAAGTTGCTTCTACAAAGGGAGAATCATTCATACATAAATATATATACCATGCATCATGTTCAGTAAAACACTAGTACAACCGACAGAACTACAATGCTCACTAACAACTTTCATAACCAAATAATGCAGATCTAACCAACTAAGCAAAAAACAATAAAAGTTTTGTATTTTTTCTTTTATGAAAACAAAAACTTTAATAAATAAAGCTATTTTATTAAAAAAAAATGTTCATGAGATAGATCAATCAAACAAGCACAACTGCATATCCCTAATCAGTCTACAAGCAGATTTCCCAACCCATGAGGTCACAAAGTAGTCTATTTATCAAGAAGTGGATGGCTAATGCTCTATACTAGAAGCTACATAGAGTTACTTGCAACACTAATGTACTGTGTATGAGGCCACAGTGCTTTATAAAGCACTTTTTACATTAGCAGACAACATTAGTGAGGGAAAAGGCTCAAAAAAGAGGCTGTGGGGATCAGATCTAGGGCTGAGCACTGAGAGAAGGGTGTTGTATAGTCCTGTGTGGTCATAAAGGGAATGAAGAAGTACAAGAAGACTTGGAAGAAAGAGAGATCTAGGAACTTTCTGGGAAAAAAACCAGGAACTAGTGTAGTCCCCAGCGGAGTTGCCAATTCTGCTATAAGGATTAATGCATAGGTGTTTGGTGATGTAGAAACACTCAAGGATCTTCCTGGGATCCTTGGCAGACAGTCAAATTAGTTGCAATTGTCACAAAGATGCATGCATATCTATGTTTAACAAATGAGAATCAAAGCAAGAAGAAGTGTTCGCATTATGATACAGGTGTTGTCCTTGATGGCAACTCACTCAAATGACAGATCATAGTGCAGCAAGTCAATGGCAAAGAATTAATGATCAGACTACAAAGAATGAATAAAGAGAGATATACACAGGTTCACCTTGACAACGGTGCGTATACACGCGGGTTAACAGACCAAAATGAGCGTGTAACGTACACATGCACTTTCACAGAAAGAAAAGCGTGTATATCTTGAAAATCTAAGTTTTGGTCCAAGGTATTTGGTCCATGGTATTTTGATCCATGGTATTGGTCCAAGGTATCTGGTCTGAGGTATTGACCCTAGGTATTTGGTCTAAGGTATTGGTCCTAAGTGGTTTTGGTCCATGGTATTGAGAAAGGCCTAAAACTATAAAAGGAGGAGAAAATCATTAGGCCAGGAGTGCAAGTATTTGAATATATGATGAAGTGTGAGATCTAGTATGCAGGTTATCAGCTTATGGTGCTTTTCCTGATCTGAATCGAGGATGAACCTTAGCGGTTGATGAAGGGATAAGATCTATTGATGGATCGGGATCTTAAGGCTTGAAATTAATTATCATTATTTGGTTTGATTGTGTATAGTCTAGATCTGAATACTGACGCATGGGTTATTCTGTAAATGTTATGATCTAGGTATAACTAAAGTTTGGAATAGCTGCAAAATTATTTACAGATGTATACGCTGGTTGGCTTTGGTTAAAGCACGTATACACGCTATTTTGGTTCATCAGAGTATCATATACATTATGAGATATGATATTTGAATTTACAGTTGGTTCTAGTGGTTGTTTGAGAGTTTTGGGTTCTACTCTGTGATGCTGGTGACTGTGTTTTGATGATAGGCTTCAGTGATTCAGTTGTTGGGTGATTTAGATATTGACGATTGAGTATTTAATGATTGGTTAATGAAATGGTTGTATTACAGGGTGATTGATTTTGAGCTTCAATGTTGTTGATGGGTCCAGTATGAAAATTGGATGAAACGTGGCCTTCAATTTATGGTGTTGTGTTCTAGGAGTATCTAGTCTGAAAATTTATGAAACATGGTCCCTGGAGGATGAGAGAAGGTCATATCCTTATGTAGGTTGGCGCCTACATACTGGTAAACATATCAGCCAGTACAAGAGCCAGGGGGTTGGAGCTCCCTTCCAGTAGTAGATGGAAAACGAGTGAAGGTTGGAGCATTCAGTATGTTGGCACCTACGTACTAGTAAACAGATCAGTTAATACAAGAGCCAGGGGGTTGTAGCTCCCTTCCAGTAGAAGATGGAGAATTAGAGAAATTTGTAGCCTTCTGCAGGTGGTGCCTGCATACTCTTATGAGTCTGCGCCAGTACAAGATTGTAAACAGGTTTTTCTTATATTAAAAGAAGACAGCAGCAAGTGGTTTTTTTCCCGCATTGGGTTTCCACCTTAAATCTTGGTGTTCATGTGTGTTTCTTATATGTGATGGTCTGTTATGTTTTTACTGCACCTGGTTACTGTTTATATGGTTAATGAAGTTCTGATGCACTGATTAAAGATCAACATTGATGAGCCCTAGAAATGGGTAATTATATGGGCTCATTTAACCTCCTAACTCAGCTTAATCCACCATTCTCATTAGTTTATTGCATGTTTTTTATTATATCTTTCTAATAGAGTGAATTGGGTTGGTCATTATTCCAAAAAGTCTAATATGTGCTTTATGCAAATTTTTGGTCAATTTTGAGACAAAAGCAAAGGTTTAATGAGCATTTGGCAGCCAAATACAAGGAAGAAAAAGGGAGAGGATTTGTAGGAGGGTGTCCCCTTCATTTATGAACCCTTACCTCGAATTCTCCATCAAAAACTCGGAGCACAAGTAGCCACATGGGTGCATCCAAGGGGTAGCCGAGCAAGTAAAGAAGGATTGTTGTTTATCTGTAGTTTTGGGAAGCTAAGCCCCTTGATTTTAGGAGAGTTGTTGGAGGTTGAGTTGTATGAATAGCAGGGCTTAGGTGCTCAGTTTTTTAATTAGATGTTAGCCAATCATTAGTAGAATTTTTGCACTTTTGGGCAGCACTTGTTCTGCTTATTTTTGAGTTCCTTTTTGAAGAACATTTCATGTAATGTGACTATTATTTTTGGTAATGAAGATGAAAAAGTTGTTGAGCCGCACTGATATTTTTTAGAGGGCTAATGCTCTTGTGTTAGGGCCCAACCCAAGCTGCCCATCACCTCTTACTGTGTACTTCTATGTTTTTGCTTCAGTTCATGAGTTAATCTCTGTTACATAGATTCTTTTTACTTGGTTAGATTAGGTTGCTTTTGATGGTTTGCATAGTTGTTTTGTGTTTCAGTTGCTCAAATAAGTTACTGTAGTGATAGATATTCAAAAAGGCCAATAGCAGGCCTTGATCTCCTTTCTCCCTTCCTAGGACTATGATTTGAGATCAAGGCACTTCTATTGCCACCAAAAACACAGTTTTTGCTCTTCCATGCAACTGGTAGTGTGATAACTTGATTTGGAAAGATTGATATTGGTTCAGATTTAGTTGCTTAGATCATTTCCTATTCTTTTACCATAGATCTCTCTGCATGCTTTTTTGTTCGCAGGTTACTGTTCAGCATTTTCTATTTCTAGGTCAGGAATTAGGTTAACGAGTGATATTTCTGTTTTCATAGTACAGCTAGTTTTTTCCCGCTTAGTTTTGATAAGTAAATGTGCAGATACCTTGCAGGACACCTCAGCTCACCATACATCCATAAAATAGCCAACACCAGCCCACTTCTCATAGATTTCCCAAGTCATTTGAAACATTTCGCCAATCTACCCTAATTCTGCGTTTTTCTCCATAAGCTTCTTTCTTGCCATTTGAACAAATCCAACCATCACGTTATTTCCTGATCTTCCTTGACAAGCTTCAGACACATCAACACCTTCATCTAGCCTTCAGTTACCCCTTTTCCATCATTTTTCCACCTTCAAAACTCCAAAAATAGCTCTCAACCTCCTCCTCTAGATCCTCTTGAAGATCCCCTGCAACCTCCTGTAAAATTTCCTGTGAATGATTTTTCGAAGTCCGTTCGCTATGAAAGTCTTTAGAAGGGTACTAGGGGCTTCTTAGGACCTCTCCACACCTTCCTCCACCTCTGCAAAAGCCAACTCCATCTCCCTTCGCCACCAAACCTTTGCACAATCACAACTAGATAAATCATAGGCATAATAATTTCACATAAAAACACTCAAAACACAAAAAAGATGTTTTCTGCTCATTTCTTTTCAGAAGTAGCTTGAATAAATGCAATTTACCTTTTCAGTAGTCAAAGGCACTCCTTTCATCATTTTTCATCTCTTTTCCTGCAAAATAGGGTTAGTGGGTAAATTAGGGTTTGCTAGGGTTTGTCAGGGTTTGCGTTACATTTCAGTTTTCCTTCTCTTTCTGCAAGTAGAATAGTCCTTATAGAGCTAGCTTTCTTTCATCATAGTTAAAAGCTTCTTTTGAGAATCCATAGAATTTGGCTTAAGCTCCTAGTGACCTTGCACCAGCTCACCAAGTGACAGCCTGCGGTAAGAGCTAGTACTTGTGCATACATTACCGTTGCTTCCAAGTTTGTTACGAACTACCGGGTTGATAAAAGTAAAGTAGGGAGCCCTAGGAGTTGCAGCAGTATTGCTGCAATACTAGTGCTCACCATATTTTTAGCGCCATTGCTGAAGAAGCGTCAGAGTATTTTGTGATTACTTCTTTCTTTTATCTTCTACTACAACATTCTGCTAAGTAGTTTATTTCAGCAAAAGTAGAGTAGTTGTTTCATTTCAATTCTGCAATTTCAATTCTGCAAAAGTAGATTAGGCATTTCCTACTTTCATTTCAATTCTGCAATTTCAATTCTGCAAAAGTAGATTAGGCATTTCCTGCTTTCATTTCAATTCTGCAATTTCTATTTCAGCAAAAGTAGATTAGCCCTTTCAATTCTACAATTTCCATTTCAGCAAGAGTAGATTAGTCATTTCCTGCTTTCATTTCAATTCTGCAATTTCCATTTCAGCAAAAGTAGACTAGTCATTTCCTCTCTTTCATTTCAATTCTGCAATTTCAATTTCAGCAAAAGTAGATTAGTCATTCCCTGCTTTCATTTCAATTTTGCAATTTCCATTCCAACAAAGTAGATTAGTCATTTCCTTGCTTTCATTTCAATTCTGCAATTTCATTTCAGCAAATTCATTTCAGATTAGTTGCAATTTGTTTGTTCATTCAATTTCAGTTTTGCAGGTACAAGCAAAAAAACAAAACCACCCAAAAATATTTTCTTTCATGCCTCGTAGGAGTAGAGATAATTCAGAAAAATGTTTGCCCAACACCCCCGCTGCTTCACACAGCCAACCTTCTCTCTTCTTCAGTGGTTGCAATCAAGAAACACCCTTAGGTAACAGTCAGACATATTTGAAGAACCTATAGGGGAAGAAGAAGAAGAAAACATTCCTCTGGAGCCAATGGCTGAAAACAAAAATGTTGAGAGAAGTACCTTTTCTTCCAACTCATCCATTAAAGGTGAAATTGGAAACATGTGGGAAGACTTCAAGAGTCAGATGCGCAGATTCTTGCCATGCATATCAAAATAAAACAAGAGGAAGCAGAGAGGGCTTTGGCCATTTTTTGTCCTAGGTGCACCAGGGGAATCCTAGGAATGAATGCCCATTGAAATCTACAGAGGTTTGTTCAATCTATGAAGAATATCATTCTACAGACAAGTGCCCTTCCTTGCCCAGACTTAAAGTTGTATACCAAGGGGCCACAAAAGTCACTGAACAGACCTATTACATAGACCAAAGGAGGTCGTGTGGACCTAAACCATATCATCAGGGGATGCAAGGGACATCTCAGGCATACTACAACCCCAACCAAGTCACTTCTATACCTTCTTGGGGCCCCCATGCTCATCCTTCCTGGTCCATGCCTCCTCCTTGGTCCTTCACATCTCCATCTCATGCCCAACCAACTGCTCATCCATTTCACTCCTATGCTCAACCACAACCTCAATGGAATGCACCTTATCAGGGGTGGAGGCCCCAGTACAACTCTCCTCCTGCTCTTTTGCCTCCACCACCTACTCAACCACAACCATTGCCTCCTGCTCCACCAAGGCAACCCCAAATTCCTGCTCAACCGAACCCGAACCCGAATAACAGACATGCTTAGCAAGTATATAGTGGGGAAACACCATTTCCAAACCCGCATATTAGAGTAGCTCAACCCAATTACAAAGTTGAGGTACAATACTTCCAAACAACTCCTCTTGAGCTCAATTATATTCACCATAGCTCAGCAAGAGTATTGCAAAAAAGAGATTATATTGATATCATTGAAGGACCACATCTAGCAGAAGAAGATGCAAAAGTGAAGATCAAAGAACCATGGGCTGCATTTGATGAAGAGAAGACATCAGAATCAAAGATCGAGATAGTTGCCTCATGGTTACCATCAAATCTTTCATGTACTCAAGAGAAAAATCAGTGAAAAGAGGAAGATGTGAAGGTAATGATAGAAGAAGACATGAATAATGATCCAGATCAGCAAAAGGACCAAGGACATCACAACTATATTCAAATATGGTTCCAGATAGTCACTAAGTTGCAACATCACTCTCTTCCTCAACTATGCTTGATCCCTGCAAAGTCAAATCATTTGGTATCTGAAATCCAAATCCCTGTCAAAGCATGCATTTCAAGCCTCCACATCATTTTGTCTATCATCTCGATGTGCACATGGCTCCATTGGAAGTATTCTTATACTTGAAAATGATTTTGTTTTTCAAGTAGGGTAGGGTAGAGAAAAAAAAAGGAAAAAAAATGAAAAATAAGAGAAAAATAAAAATCTAAGGTGAAAACATCCTCGGAGGCGCCGCAGATTGGCTCATTGATTGAAAACCTCCATGAGGTGGTCAATGGGTTGGAAATAAGAGAATAAGATCCTTGGGTGAAAACCTCCCTTGGAGGTACCCAGGGCAGGCAATTAGGGTGAAAACCTCCTTGAGGCACCCTAATTGTTTTCAAAAAAAAAGAGAAAAAGAAAAAGAAAAATGAATTTCCAGTTGTATTGCAGGTCTGTAGGAGAACTTCGGGAAGCAGCAGCAAGTGCCAAGAGAGCTCTGAAACTACCTTCCGTCACCCTTCTCCAGCATTCTTGACATTCTTTCCACCTCACTGTGCTTCTTTTCTGAAAACTGTGTTTTCTACAGGAGACTCCTGTAGAAATTACAAAGAGCTAGAAATGGATTTTAAAAGCAGTTTGGGGAACAAGGAAGCTTCATAAAGGGTTTATAAATCCCCCCACAATCTTCAAACCTCTCTTCCATCATTTCCAAGTCTGCATTACAGCCCAAGCTCATTTTTTTCTTACTGTCCAAAAAACTGTAAAATGCTCTGATACAAAAATACATAGAACAGAAATTTGTTTTTTCCCTAACTTGAAAACCATGCATCCATTTAAAAAACTATTTCATGGGGAGTTGTATCGGGATGATGGAAACATTCCCAAGCAATTTCAGCCAATTTTAGTGCACAGTTTCCAAGAAATTGACCTCCATCACCTTCATCCGTTTTCAATTTTTCTCAAAATTTGTGCATTCATTGACCACAATTTGTCTGTGGGAGGTGCATAATAATGATGGAAACATGCTTAGAAAATTTCACGTCAATCCAGTCTACCATTTGGGAGATATGGACAAAACAAGTCACTGTCCCATTAAAATCTAGCATCAGTAGCATGAGCATGCAAATCTGAAGGTTGAAGCAGACTCCTGCAGCTTAGATCTAGCCAGAGGGTGCCTGCACAAGAAAAACAATCACACATAAGATGGAAACAAAGCATAGTAGTTGATACCCTTAAAAATCAAGCTCCAAAAGCAAAATCAGTGCAGCCACAGACGTGTAGAACACGCAGGAGCAGGATCCTGATTGAAGATCACCTATACAAGGAAGCTGAGCCACCAATCCAAAAGCCACGGGTGCTAGCAGCAGAAATCCATGGATAGAACACCAAAGCCTAAGCATGCAACAACATGACAGCACGCAATTCTCGACTAACAGGTAAGTGACTAAACTCGTTCCTCTGTTGCATGGGTATAGTTTAAAAACTAACATGGACAAATGAGATGGTTTCGATTAAACTAGATCGATGGCCAGCTAACTGGCCACCCTCGTCCAGTTCAAATAGCGCTCAGTTGGAGTTCACACTGCACGTGTGTCTAGTGAACTCATGAGAATCTGAAAACAGGTAGTGGTGGTTGTTTAAACTCCAACACAATTGATGGGAGGTGATTATGGACAGAAAGCATAAGGTTTCATGATGACATTGCAGTAGGGACCAACAGTCCAAATAATGCCAGAGCGCATTTTTGCCAAATCACCATCAGCGGAAATATCTCAAAGAAAACATAAGTATGCCTCCTCAAAACTCCTTCACCATCTTTTCTTCCATTTCATCCTCATCCACTTAGCTGCAGTAAGCTCTATACCACCACCATAAGCTCGAAATCGTCATCCGCTATCGTTTTCAGCCATTATTCTGCTATCAGCATTCTACAGGAAGCTGTGAGAGTTCTACAGGAGGACTAGTGAGCAGTCTTGCAGAAGAAAAAACGGGATTCTCATCCAAACTTGGGCTCGAAGAGGTAGGCTCAGTGCTAACCCACTTTGCATTTTCATATATACAAGGGGTCATGTGGTTGTAAGGTAGAATGGAGCCTGAAAAGGGAAAGGATTGCATTCAAAGAATTTTGCCCGCTTCTTAAGAAAAACCCAGTTTTCATCTATTCTCTGTTTCTGAAGTATTGTCTCTTCTTCACCTTGGTTTTCACATATACAAGGAGTGATGCAATTTTAAGGAAAGATCAAGCCTGAAAAAGGAGAGGAATTGCATTCAAAAGTCTGCATGTTTCTTTAAAAAAACATTTTTTTCATCTGTTTCCAGAATCTGCAAAAGAAGTACAGTGAATGATGCAATTTTAGGGAAGAATTAAGCCTGAAGAGAAGAGTAATTGCATTAAAAAAAAATATCTGCCTGTTTCTTAAAAGAAAAACACGTTTTTTTCTCTATTTCCTGGTTTTTGAAAATTGTTGTCTCCCTCTTCACCTGAGATATTCTAGAAGACTTTGAACATCATGACAGGGGGGTTTATGAGGAAGGAACCTCTGAACTCAACCAGGCTACATGAACACGCAAAGGTGGTAGCCCTCTTTACTAGAGCAAATTGGATGCCCTTCTTTGAAAATCTTCATGGGTATGATGAAGAAGTAACAGAGGAATTTGCCTTGTCTTTGACACCTCACTCAAAAACTCATGCCATCGTCAGTCTCAGGGGTCTCACCATAGAAATCACCCCAGAACTCATCAGCAGGGTTACTAGTCTCCCACTTGGACTACCCTAGAGTAAGGAAGAAAAACCACTATGTCAAGTTTCCAAGAACACCTTCTTCCAGCCAGATGAGCATCCTGTAGAGGACAAAAATGGCATCAGGAGAACAAGCATACCTTACTCCTGGGATGAGGTCAACTATCAGATTATCAAGTACATCTCTTGTGAAGGAAGGTACAACATAGTTTATGGGTACCATTTCAAACTTTTGCATGAGTTAAGATATGGCATGGATCTTATTGCACCCCAAAAACTCAGTATTCCTTATTTTCTTCTCCAATCCCTAGTAGATTCCAGCAGTAAATTGAAGGCAGGAGTTCCAGACCAATTGGCTCACCATGCGCTGATTAAACTACTGGTGGAAGAGGCCCTCCACACCTTCACAACACCCATAGCCTGGGATATTTTTAGAAATATGGCAGGGGAAGATGAGGAGGAAACAGCAAAAGAGGAAAAGACCAAAATAAAGAAAGAAGAACTTGAAACAGAGGAGGAAATCAAAACAGAAGATGAGAAGGAAGACCCTGAAACATAGAAGAAAACAACTAGAGCAGAGGGAGGAAACCCATAACAGAAAAAGAAAAGACTAAAAGTGAAAAGAAAAAGACTAAAAAAGAGAAGCAAAAGACTAAAGAAGAGAAGGCAGAAACTAAACAAGGTGAGAAGGAAACCAAAACAGAGCTTGAGGATGCAAAGCTAACAGAGATAGAGAAGACAAAAGAAGAGGAAAAAGAGGAAGAAGAAAGACAACAGTGGGAGGAGGTGGATAGAAAGCTAGGATTCCATGATAAAAAGGAGGATATCACATCAGAAGCATGGATTTCAGGGAATCCATCAAAGCCATCATGGATGAAGAGATAGACTAGTTGCTCAAAGGATGAGCAACCCATTCAATAGGGGGTGATGATGAGCCCCATAAATGGGTAATTATATGGGCTCATTTAGCCTCCTAACTCAGCTTAATCCACCATTCTCATTAGTTTATTGCATGTTTTTAATTATAATTATGCTAATAGAGTGAATTGGGTTAGTCATTATGCCAAAAAATCTAATGTGCTTTATGCAGATTTTTGGTCAATTTTGAGACAAAATCAAAGGTTTAATTAGCAGTTGCAGCAAAATTCGAGGAAGAACAAGCGAGAGGATTTGTAGGAGGGTTTCCCCTTAATTAATGAACCCTTAGCTTGAATTCTCTATCAGAAACTTAGAGCACAAGTAGCCACATGAGTGCATCTAAGAGGCAACCAAGCAAGTAAAGAAGGACTGTTGTTTATCTGCAGTTTTGGGAAGCTGATCCCCTTGATTTTAGGAGAGTTGTTGGAGGCTCAAGTTGTATGAATAGTAGGGCTTAGGTGCTCAGTATTTTAGTTGGATGTTAGCGAGTCATTAGTAGAGTTTTTATACTTTTGGGCAACACTTGTTCATCTTATTTTCGAGTTCCTTTTTGAAGAACAGTTCATGTAATATGACTATTTTTTTGGTAATGAAGATGAAACAGTTGTTGAGCCAACATTGATCTCTTTGAGAGGTCTGATGCTCTTGGGTTAGGGCCCAACCCAAGCTGCCCAACACCTCTTACTGTGTACTTATATGTTTTTGCTTCAGTTCATGAGCTAATTTCTGTTACATAGATTCATTTTACTTGGTTAGATTAGGTTGCTTTTGATGGTTTGCATAGTTGTTTTGTGTTTTAGTTTCTCAATTAGGTTACTGTAGTGATAGAATAAGATTCAAAGAGGCCAACAATAGGCCTTGATCTCCTCTCTCCCTTCCTGGGACTATGATTTGAGGTCAAGGCACTTCTGTTGCCACCAAAAACACAGTTTTTGCTTTTCCATGCAACTGCTAGTGTGATAACTTGATCTGGAAAGATTGACATTGGTTTAGATTCAGTTGCTTAGTTCATTTCCTATTATTTTACCATAGATCTCTCTACATTCTTTTCTGTTCGCAGGTTACTGTTCAACATTTTATGTTCTAGGTCAGGGATTAGGTTAACGAGTGATATTTCTGTTTTCATAGTACAACTAGCTTTTTCCCGCTTAGTTTTGATAAGTAAATGTGTAGATCTCTTTCAGGACACCTCAGATCACCATACATCCATAAAACATCAAGCACCAGCCCACTTCTCATAGATTTCTCAAGTCATTCGCAACATTTCACCAATCTGCCCTAATTTCTACGTTTTTCTCCATAAGCTCCTTTCTTGCCATTTGAACAAATCCAACCATCATGTTATTTCTTGATCTTCCTTAACAAGATCCAGACTCCTCAACACCTTCATATAGCCTTCAGTTACCCCTTTTCCATCATTTTTCCACCTTCAAAACTCCAAAAATAGCTCTCAGCCTCCTCCTGTAAATCCCCTGCAGCCTCATGTAGAATTTCCTGTGAGTGATTTTTCGAAGTTTGATTGTTATGAAAATCTTTAGAAGGGTACTAGGGGCTTCTTAGGACCTCTCCACACCTTCCTCCACCTCTACAAAATCCAACTCCATCTCCCTTCACCACCAAACCTTTGCACAATCACAACCAGATAAATCACAGGCATAATAATTTCACATAAAAACACTCAAAAGCACAAAAAGATGTTTTTTTCTTATTTCTTTTCAGAAGTAGCTTGAATAAATGCAATTTACCTTTTCAGTAGTCAATGGAACTCCTTTCATTAGTTTTCATCTCTTTTCCTGCAAAAGTAGGGTTAGTGGGTTAATTAGGGTTTGCTAAGGTTTGCTAGGGTTTGCGTTACATTTTAGTTTTCCTTCTCTTTCTGCAAGTAGAATAGTCCTTGTAGAGTTAGCTTTCTTTCATCACAGTTAGAAGCTTCTTCTGAGAATCCATAGAAGTTGGCTTAAGCTCCTAATGACCTTGCCCAGCTGACCAAGTGACAGCCTACAGTAAGAGCTAGTACTTGTGCATACAGCACTTTCGCTTCCAAGTTTGTTACGAACTACGGGTTGATAAAAATAAAGTATGGAGCCCAAGAAGTTGCAGCATTATTGCTACAATACTGCTGCTCACCAAACATATGATGAATTAACTGAATCATAAGTCTGCTGGATATATGCTAGTTGCCTTAAATACAATTGCGTGTACACGCAAGTTCCCTTCACTGAAGTAGCGTATATGAATCTTATTATGGAAATGAAAAATTTATTGATTTGCTAATACTAATTCACCCCGTCCCCCTCTCAATATTATTTCCAAAAATTGGTATTAGTGAAGGTCCTTCAGAAGAAGCTTGAACGCTTGAAGGGAGATCCATCAAAATGAATAATCATTAGAGCATGGGATCCATCAGACCACCAATCTTCGATGGGAGCAACTTTGTTTACTGGAAAAGAAGAACCACAACCTATCTACAATTGCTTGGAACGGATGTTTGGGAATTATGGAAAAAGGATATACATTTCCAACAACAATTCCTACAGACACAGTAGGTAAAAAGGATTATGAAACCAATGCCAAAGTTGTCACTATTTTATTGGGAAGTTTGTCAAAATCAGAGTTTGTCAAAGTCATGCATCTCAAATCAGCCAAAGAAATATGGGACAAAATTGTTCTGAACTATGAAGGGGACTCTCAGGTAAAACAAGCTAAGCTTCAAACTCTTGGAATTCAGTATGAAACTCTTAAGATGCATAGTGATGAAAGCATAGCCATTTACTTCCTAAATATAGATGAGGTTTGTCAATTGTATGAAAAATCTGGGTGAAGAAATTAAGGAAGTTACCTTAGTTGAGAAAGTTTTGAGATCGTTGTCTACTAAATTTGAACCCAAAGTGTCTTCCATAGAAGAAAACAGGATCTGAAAAATACCGCTATGATGCAACTTCACAAAATCTTAACCACCTTTGAGATGAGAAAAGGAGGACTATCAGATATGAGAGAAGTTGCATTTAAAGCATCAGCAAAGGGAAAAAAAACTCTATGAATCAGGACACATTTCAGAAGAAGAAGATGAGGTAAATTTTGTCAAGAAGCTTCAACGGGGTTCTGGAAGGTTCAAAGGTAAGCTCCCTTTCAAATGTTTTTCTTGTGGTAGAGTTGTTCATTAAGCTGCTAGATGCCCTCATAACAAAGGAAAGATGTCTGACGAAGGTAATAGAAGTTATTATACTCATGATGATAGTGATGGCTTGTCCAATAGTGATGAATATGATCAAGAAATTAACTACTCATGGAATATAAAATTAATGGCTTAGAAAAGGAAGATTTCCTTAAAGAAATCAGTCAACTTAAAATTAGTTTGGCAGAAAAGGATACAGTCATAAACACAGTGACACATCAACTCACTGAAAAGGGAAAACACAATGAAGTGTTAGAATGTGAAGTAGTAAGTCTAAGAAAAGAACTTGAAAATACAGAGTCTGAATCTTAGATTTGCTAAAGGATCAAAAATGTTAGATGAAATCCTCAAAGCTCAACATTCACCCATTATAAAGACTAGTCTTGATTTTCATGAAGGTGAATCTAGCTCACAAGGTAAGGTAAGAAACTCCAATGAAAAATCTGAGATGCTCAACAAGGAAATAAAAATTCAACCCCATCAACAACCAAGGAAAGAAATTATTCAAAGAAAATCTTTTACTCCTAACTGTGGAAGTGATAGTCGGGTATTTCCTTCGATGAATGATGTTGAATGTTTTATATATCATAAATTTGGACATGTTGTAGCCAGATGCAGAAGTAGAATGGTTCAAGATCATCACACAAAAACATCATCATGTTCCAGTTACTTTAAGGGATATTGTTTTTCTTGCAATATGTTTGGTCACAAAGCTATTGATTGCAATAAAAGGAATATGAAACATGTAAGATGTTATGCATCTAACAAGTTTGGACATAAATTAAGGGAATTTAGGAGCAAATTTTGGACACCAAACCAAAAGGAGCATACATCATCACAATCCAAGGTATTGAAGAAGATGGAATTATTTTCATAAAGATGTGGCATAGCTCAGTTTGCATACATAACAGACCCAGGGGAAGCTGAAAGTGTAAAACTTCAGTATTCCAATTTTCATACGCAGCTATTATGAAGAGAAGTCACATATATACGTGAGTTAGATGTTGCACAGTCACGTATATAGTGTTCTGAAGAAAAAGAAGCAGGTCAGACTCAAGAAAAGGAGTTCGATATGGTGCAGTCACTTATCTGCTCTATTTGATGATGGTATGTGTTGATACTCATAAGTTGGCATAGGTTCAGGGAGAGCATATGCTTCTAAATAATGCATTGTTGGCATTATCTTAATACAGATCCACATAGTTGTTTTGATTCAGGTGACTTCTTTGATGATGGAAATATACAGGTTGTTGATCTTGATGCTACTGATAGTGCAGATCATATATGGTGTATGATAGTTGCTGATGACTATCATGGTCTTGTTTAGATCGGTTGTCCTTGTTATAAATTTCATATATATCATTTGATGTAAAGGTCATGAAAAGACCTAATTTGTAACCCAATTATGCATAAGAAGGATGGTGTAATATTTTCTATGTCAGTCATGTATAAACATTTGGTATATCCCCACTTGGTTGGGAGGTTGATGTATGAGTCATTGGTGATAGGAAAATCATACTCACTTAGTTGAGTTATAGAGTCATATTATTCTTTTGAGAAATATTTTTGCAGACTCTGCATGTGCTTAGGGGGAGCATGGACGGATTGGTACATCTTAGCATGTACAAAGGAGGAGCTCAATCAGAGATTTCAGCATGTACTCAAGGAGAGTATTGGATACCATAATGTATATCAAAGGGAGAGAATATCTTGGTCTTCCCTTTAACCTTGATGTCAAAGGGGGAGAGTGTCTTGGTGTTGTTTTTGCCATCAAGTCCAAAGGGGGAGATTGTTGGCATTATGATGCAGGTGTTGTCCTTGATGGAAACTCACTCAGATGACAGATCATAGTGTAACAGGTCAATGGCAAAGAATTAATGATTAGTCTACAACGAATGAATAAAGAGAGCCATACGCAGGTTCACATTGACAACAAGGCGTATACATGTGGGTTAACAGACCAAAAGGAGCGTATAACATACACACGCACTTTCATAGAAAAAAAGTGCGTATATCTTGGAAAACTAAGTTTTGGTCCAAGGTATTTGGTCCATGGTATTTTGATCCATGGTAGTGGTCCAAGGTATTTGGTCCGAGGTATTGACCCTAGGTATTTGGTCCAAGGTATTGGTCCTAAGTGGTTTTGGTCCATGGTATTGAGAAAGGCCTAAAACTATAAAAGGAGGAGAAGATCATTAGGCCAAGAGTGCAAGTGTTTGAATATCTGATGAAGTGTGAGATCTAGTATGCAGGTTATCGGCTTATGGTGCTTTGCCTTATCTAAATCGAGGATGAACCTTAGCGGTTGATGAAGGGATAAGATCTATTGATGGATCGGGATCTTAAGGCTTGAAATGAATTATCATTATCTGGTTTGATTATGTATAGTCTAGATCTGAATACTAACGCATGGGTTATTCTGTAAATGTTATGATCTGGGTATAACTAAAGTCTGGAATAGCTGCAAAATTATTTACAGATGTATACGCTAGTTGGCTTTGGTTAAAGCACGTATACACATTGTTTCAGTTCATTAGAGTAGCGTATACATTATGAGATATGATATTTGAATTTACAGTTGGTTCTAGGGGTTGTTGTAGAGTTCTCGGTTCTGCTCTATGATGTTGGTGACTGTGTTTTGATGACAGGCTTCAAAGATTCAGTTGTTGGGTGATTTAGAGATTGATGATTGAGTATTTAATGATTGGTTAATAAAATGGTTGTATTGCAGTGGTGATTGATTTTGAGCTTCAATGTTGTTGACGGGTCCAATATGAAAATTGGATGAAACGTGGCCTTCAGTTTATGGTGTTGTTTTCCAGGACTATCCAGTCTGAAAATTTATCAAACGTGGTCCCTGGAGGAAGAGATAAGGTCGTAGCCTTTTGTAGGCTAGTGCCTACATACTACTAAAAATATCGGCCAGTACAAGAGCCAGGGGGTTGGAGCTCCCTTCCAGTAGTAGCTAGAAAACGAGAGAAGGTTGGAGCCTTCAGTAGGTCGGCGCCTACGTACTAGTAAACAGATCGACTAGTACAAGAGCCAGGGGGTTGTAGCTCCCTTCCTGTAGAAGCTGGAGAATGAGAGAAGGTTGTAGTCTTCTGCAGGTGCGTGCTTGCGTACTGGTATGAGTCTGCGCTAGTACAAGATTGTAAAAGGTTTTTCTTATATTAAAAGAAGACAGTAGTAGGTGGTTTTTTTCCTGCATTGGGTTTCCACCTTAAATCTTGGTGTTCATGTGTGTTTCTTAAATGTGATGGTTTGTTCTATTTTTACTACACTTGGTTACTGTTTATATGGTTAATGAAGTTTGGATGCACTGATTAAAGATCAACATATGATGAATTAACTGAATCACAAGTCTGCTAGATGTATGCTAGTTGCCTTAAATACAGATGCATGTACACACAAATTCTCTTCACTGAAGTAGCGTATATGAATTTGATTATGGAAATGAAAAATTTATTGATTTGCTAATACTGATTCACCCCCCCCCCCCCCCTTCTCAGTATTATTTCCAACAAGAAGGACTTATTACCTCAATTCTTAGTGTGGTATGGTTGGAGAGCGCAATGTAGCTAGGTGGAAGATCCCTAAGCCAGTTGTTCAGTCAATTTAGTTTCCTAAATTGCTACATAAATTATCAATTCAGGTATCGTAAACTGATGAAGTGTAGTGCACTATATGTGCTAGATAACCCTTCTTACCTCACTATTTTTGAGTTTATGTTTGTTTTTGGGGTTTTGCTCTTTTGATTCCTAATGTTCTGCAATGTAATCTACAAAATCTTAATCTACTGCTGCCAAGAATCTAGAGAAATGAAATGAGAGTTAAAAGTGCTTTAAGTCAAATTGGAAGTAAAGTTTTAAACAAGAAAATGAAAACAGAGCTTCTCTTCTTGTTGTTATGATAGTTTCCAAAATATGAATTGAAAGGACTTAAAACTAGTAATTACAAAACCAAAGCTTAAATGAGAAAATGAAATTGCAGCTATCTAAAAAATGAAATACTGGAAATAAGATTATCACTATTGTCTAATCTATTTGCAGAATCAAAACTTTGATGAATAACTAAAGATGGAATTGCAATTAAACTAAGTAAAAAAAAAACTATAATTGAAAATGAAGTTGCAACTATTCTATTATGAAAGCAAAGCTAAATGAAGTATTTTTGTCACTCTGCTACACAATGTAGGGAGAACTACCTCCTTGTGATAGCATTTTGAGAGATTTCATCCTTCATTATTCTAATAAAAGTAAACATAAAAATGCAGAGAAAGACTCATTCACAAATGAAACATTTCACCACTTAGTTTGAAGATTAACCATCAACTGAAAGGGCTTTTGGAAATATTCATTTATAACATGAGCTAAGAAAATGGCATTGAAAAGCTTAATTCAAAATCTAAAAACTAATGAACAGCAAGTGAAGTGAATCAATTTATGCTACTGACATCAACCTAAAGCTATTGGCAAGAAACTAGAAAGTAGTGAAAACCAAAGAACTATTATGCACTGAAATGAGACTACTCTGAGTTAGTGAAAGGGTGACACAAGCTGCATTATAAATAGAGTTAGAAAACAATTATAAACATTATGAAAAAAACACAGTGAATATACAATTGAACTATGAAAGACAAAACAACAATAAAATGTACCCTTGACCACGCAGGGGCCCTCTGCAAAGTTCTCGGATTATGAGCACTCAATCAACAATGCTTCAGGTATCCATTGAAAACAGACTATTCATATTAAAACAGAGAACTGAGTTCTTCAAACTACAAGCGGAAATTTGAGCTACTACATAAGCGAAAACTTGGAATTGTTCTACGTTCTACACACTGGTATTTATAGAAAAATATACAATTGTTTTGAAGAGAGAAATCAGCTACAACAAAACACGTAGACAGGCTAGTATGCAGAATTCTTGTCCCTGGTTGCTTGGAAACATAAATCCATGGTAGTGGCTTGTTAGATTCTGTTTGTGCAGGTGCCATATGGAGTCTGTTGTCTCACGAGACTGCTTCGGATCCCATCACTAAGAGTTGTGTGCAAAATAGAGTCCCGATTGCCATAGGTTTCCATAGTTGACTTCCCTTTGACCAGAGTCATCCTCAATGATCTAGGCCAGATGGATAGGATACAATCCATGCTCTAATGTTTTCCCAGCTACCCATGTGGTCCTATTCCTCTCTTGACACCTGTAACCTAGAAAAGCGTGAAGATGGCTACAGAACAGCTGATTAGCTACAGAGTGTGGCTGCGTTCCATAGCTGAAAGATAAAAACCTATTCAAATAGCAAACATAACATTATAACTTGTAAATCACTGAAATATAATCCTTGAGGCAATGTGTAATGGTTTTAGATGACTAAGGATGCATTTTTAATGGAAAAGCAAAGGAAGAAGGATGAGAAAGTTACTTAAGGGAAAGGCAATTTTGGAACTCAACATACCCCCATTGTGAGAATCAAAATTGTAAACTCCCTCCTCCTATTGCATTTGCTCTGAGACTTCAACCAAAACATCCAACCTCTTCTTGTTCTTCTTTGCTGCAACTGCCATCCTAGGCTTCCTATGAGAAATCTATACTTGAGTGTTGACACCTAATCCTCATGATTGGGTGAATTTATGTAAATAATTAAATTAGGAATGTGAACAGTCATCAGGAGATGAACTGAGTAGTCACACCCTTTTGTATATAACAATAACATACTTAATGGAATGAATTGAATTAGTTTTACTGCCTATTGGAGTTACTGCCAGGCTTGACATGGTATCAGAGCCAAGTTCTCAAAATAGTTGTAACTCCCTTCACTTCTATCCTGACCTAAGCACTGTCCTGACCTGAGCACTGTCCTGTCTGAGCACTGTCATAAACGTTCACCTGAACGCTGTCCTGACCTTAGCATTATCCTAACCTAAGCATTGTCCTGACTGAGCGCTGTCATAAAACAATAAAACGTTCCCCTGAATGTTGTCCTACTTCCGCTGTCCATTAAAATTGTTTTATCTCTCGATTGCCTCAACACCTCTGTCCTTTGAAATATCTCTCGAATGTTTTGAATGTTACTCCCTCTTGGTGCACAGGACTGACCCAAATGCGTTTTTGGTATAGTAATGTTGTATTTCTCTGATCCGAGAATCCTGTAGAGTCTTTCCTTTCATGTCAAACAATTCTCTGCATTTTGTGGACCAAAAGAACGCCTCTGTCCAGAGCGGAAGGCAGACAAACTTTTTTCGGTGTATTGGTATTGCGTTTGATAGCAATTGGTGTTGCGTTTAGTAGTGGCGACAGCTTACGCTACGTCTCGAGCTCGAAATTTCATCAGATGATAAAGGAATGCTTAATATTGTCGAGTTTGTTTTAGGTTTCCGCTGAAGAATGGAGTTCAACGGATGGCACAAGCTTCGGCTTTGAGCTTTTCCTCTTAATTATGGAGTAATGATTAAGCGAGGTCCAAGGTCTGGAGTAAAGATTGCATAGCGAGCTCAAATATGGAGTCGTGATTAAGTTTTTAGTTTGTATCAAGCGAATCCTTTGAAAGGTAAGTGAGTTGGGAAATCGTGCTTGGATCATGGCGTAATCAACATACTCTCTGGTGATTGATTTGGTTTGGTTACCAGTGCAGTTTTTAAATTATTGTTCAGTTTGGTGCGATACATTTTTTACATGAAAACATATGTTCATGTGTGAAGGCCGTGATTAATGTGTAATAAGAATAATAATATATTATATGGAGTGATAATATATTATTTTGAATGGGAATAAAAGTGAACGCGACATGAAATTCATTAAGTTTTTTATGGTGATATATTATATGGTATAAAAATAAAAATAAAACATATATGGGTATATGGAAGGTATAGCATATATATTTGAGAAGTGGAAGGTATAACATATATATTGTTTTCTATTAGCAGAAGTATTTTTTTTTACAGAATGCATTCAATCATATCCATGGTGGGAATAGTTCTGACTGGCAAGGAGAACTATCCTGAATGGTCCCGGATGATAAAACACACCCTCATCTTCAATGAGTTGTGGAAAGGAGTGTGT
>APFE030857984.1:0-21362 GCA_000404065.3 Pinus taeda
TTGAGAAACAATGGAAAGCCCTAAACATCCGAAAACCTAACCCTAGGAGATGAAACGCCAAACTGTCGGCCCCGTTTGGGTAAATTGGTACATCAACTTCCCAGGGTTGTAAGTTTGGCATATGATCTCCATTTGACACACACAATACCTCGTTAGAAAGATTTATCCGGGGAAAAAAAATTTGGGAAGAGAAACATCAGTCTATGGACCTATGTTTCTCCCATTTTTCCCCAAAAAAATGTCATTTACGGCCTCAAAATGGCTTCGGAAGTTCATGACCCGAAATACTGCTAAAAATAGTAAAGTGTGATACAATTAAGGAAACTGGAAAATTGAAAGAGACAACTGTGGGGCTCCAAGTGGGATAGGTGGGTGACCACCAATATCCACCTGGATTATAATAAGAGAAGGTGACAAGTCTCAAAATACACTCTTGAGATGATCACAATCAATGTGATAATGATCTTAGCAAGAGTACAATGATGATCTTAGTAAAGGAGTAGCAAGGATGATCCTAGTGGAGTTGCAGCAGCAGTAATGAGGATGACCTTGACAGTGAACACAGGAAGGGATTAATGATCTTGGTCTTGGAGAGGCAGAATGTGTCAAGGGTCATGGTCTTGGTATTCATCAATGGAATCTCTAAGAAGAATTTTGCATGGGTTTTCCTCTCCAAGAGGGAAAGATTTTGGCCTTGGCAGAAAGCCAAATATTTGTGTTCTTACCTCTTTTGTTTTGATAGCAATTTGATGAAGTAAATACACACACACACTAATAATGAATGGAACATCAAACTAAGAATAATTGTATAAACGCTTCACAAATTGTTATCATGTAACGAATAATCAATTTAATTATGCATGCCCCAAATTCTTCAACAACCTTGACCACCAATTCAAGTTAAGCTCCTAATTCCCTTTCTAATCAACCATTCTATTCTATCCCTCTTTATATATATGAATCTTCATCTATGTGTAAAAATACATGCAAAGCACATTAAGGAATATGATACATAGGACATAGAATATAGAACATAGTTGTTGACATATATCTATATCTATATATATATATATATTTCCATATGACACTCATGTAAAATAGTGTCAGTTGTTTATTGTGATAGAAAATGGGAAACCATCACTCTTTGACACAAAATCGAAGTTATGTTGTAAATGGCTTTCCATAATAATAAATTGTGGAACATTGCCACTTTGTTTGATCTTTCATTGCAATGTTTATAAGAATAACTATTGATGGAGATACTAACATGTCAATTCCTAAATAACAACTCATTTACACAAAAGCCCGATCTAAAATACATGAATAACGAAGTCTTACAGAAACAATTCAATGGCAAACCTATCTAAGAAAAGTTGATGTGAGAAATTTTGTATAGGTCGAGGCTAACACATAAAACCCATATTTTGTTTCTTATCACTTTGAATTGTTACGTTGAAGAAATTATATCGACCATAAAATTTTCAAATATAGGACCGTGTAAAGGAGGAGTGGTGTTGATCACATGGGAACAAATCATAAACAAATGGGAACCACTATTCCCTCCATGCCTCTTTTATAACAATGCGAGATTAAGAAACTGGCCAATCCTGGCACTACTCCTATGTCGCCTCTTGTAGGACCTTCATAGGCTACTCTTCCCCACCCGAAATCCACATATCTGAATTCGATTTTGGTAATGTCTCGAACAAAAAAGGAGCCCACAACTTTGCTGTGAGGGAGCCCCTTTAGTGAGAATCCTTATATTTAAGTGCATTGAAAATGTTTACATCCACAAGACTGATCATGTCCACTGGAAAAGTTGTAATGAATAAATATAAATGTCAAGCAAAATCGTAATGAAGCCACCTAATTTCTCAATATAAAAATTTAGTAAGAAGCCACTTTCATGATTCAATATTGACTGAAAATAATTATCACTACTGATAGGAAACGTTGACACATTGTGCAGAGTGAAGAGATGTGGAGGAAGAAACCTTCCTCCACACTTCGCATAATGTATCAAAATTATGGATCTTTTTTCATCCCCCGACCCCTTTCTTCCCTCACACTCTGCACAATGTATCAATGTTATGGACATTTGTTTAGTCACCCCCAACTGCACCCCACTCCCTTGTCTACGTAAGGGACCAAGAACCTTGTTAGTTTTGGTATCATTGGGTAAAGCAATAGTGGTTTCAAGAAGAACGGTGTGAGTGTCAGAGAACTCATCGACATATTGGCCACTTACAAAATTAGTATTTTTTTTTTAAATGATTTGTGAGGTACTCACAAATATCAAAAACAAAAATCCCTCCACTAGGGGAATTATGTCACATCAAGGCTTGCGAGCTAATGAAAACTTGGACACAAGATTTCCTTAAATTCGAAAATTATTTTGAATTTGTATAAAAATAGGAATATTCAATGTTTTCCTGAAATTTTGGTTAAAATTGCAAAAAATCAGCCAAAATATTCGAAAGCCAACAAACTTTGATTGCGAGGCGAGTACTATACTCCCTGCGGAGGTAGGCACTGATAAAATTTAAGGGCCAAAAAATACATTTTTATAGTTTTTAAAGAATTTGAGAGTGAACAAATATATTTGTGATAATTTATGTTTAAAAATATAAGTGAACAAAATAAACTTCAATGAAAAACAATGACATATCAAAATTTACATGGGAAATCTAGTAATGGAAAAAAGTATATGGAAAGGATTATTAACTTTAAATTATTAGTAAAATTAGATACATAAGTTGAATGTTAATTTTCATTAATCTCCTCACCCACTCTTCAACCATTATAAATGAGGACTCCTACGTATTTATAAGCTTAATTTAGCAAATTTAAATACACAATCTTAAGCTCAACTATGCATGAATTATATCACCCACTCATTTCTCACCCATTATAAATGAGGACTAATACCTTATATATAGGGTTTATTTCATGTAATACCATGTGCCCAAAGGTTTATTTCATGCAATACCAAATTCCCAAAAACACGAACCATTTCACTCCTTTGTAACATTCCATAAGCATGAAGAAGTCAACAAAATATTATACTTATTGGCATTGTCTAATGAGGCAACAATTTTGCCTGGACAACAAATTTCTTGTCAAAATCCGACGATTCTTTTTTCAAGAAATCCAATTGTGGGAGTGTTCGAATTGTTATTTTTTTTAATGCTGGAAATGGATTCAACACCATCATGAACCCCTCGGGCACCCAAGATTCTAAAGCTTGACAATTGTAACTTGGATTTCAAAAAAATTCTACATGATTTCATCAAAATCATGTCCAATTTTCCATTTTTTTCTAGGTGAAAACATCACTTCCTTATAATACTCTATACTTATTTATTTGATTTGATTTAGTCTCACATATAAAAATATCTTACTTGAGACCAAATAAAAAATTGAGTGACTATTGTTTCTATCTCCATGCTACTAATCCAATCCTAAAACATCTCTCATCATGTTTGTTTATCCCTTCGCAAAATTTTTGTGAACATAATAGCTTAAGACAATTTTCTCCAACTGTAGCAAACGATCATCTAACACTTGAAAAATCCAATGATATGTGACATCAATGTGCTTCGTCTTAGGATGTTATGATGAATTTTTTCCTAAATAGATCATATTTTGATTGTCACAATGTAACACATATTTATCTTGTCTTATTCTCAGCTCTACTAGGAATCATTACATCTACAACATGTACTTTCGAGTTTCCATTGAAGCAATGCATTATGATTCTATTGCAGAGAGGACCAGTGCTTTTTGCATTCTAGACACCTAAGACATTGTTACACCTGCAAAAGCATATAAAAAACCAATGGTGGACTTTCTAGTGTCCATAATTCCAACCATATTTCCATCTATATGACCTTCAAGCACATCATCATTATTATTGAAACATAAATAATACTGACCAGTGCCCTTCAGATATCTCAAAATCCACTTTACCGCTTGCCAATTTTTTTTTCTCGGATGGCAAGGAACTTTTTCGCTACTCCCGTTAAATGTGCAATATCTGGTGGAATACATACCATGACATAAATCAAGTTGTTGGCTACTAAAGCATAAGAAACTTGCTCATTTATTCCTTCTCCTTGTCATGACAAGGTCACAAATTAGCATTCAATTTGAAGTGGGATGTAAGAGTTGTATCTATTGGCTTAACTTCTTTCATATTGAACCTATCAAGCACCTTCTCAATATGTTTTTCTTGTGACAATTATTTGGTGGTTGAGAAAAATACCACTTGTTGTAGAAGTAGTTGCATCAGCAAAATATGACAGAGATGGCTAGAATTGGTAAAAAACAAATATGACCTGCACAATTGAGAATGAATGAATCAACATGACAGTATACAAAACCACATAAAAACAAAATAAGAAGGAAAATCTTCATTTAATTATTAAATAACAAAAGCTTTGGTGGCCTTTAGATGAAATCCATAGGCTTCTTTAATTTTGAAAAGCTTACTAAGTGGCATGCAAATGCATGCATTGCTTGAGACTTAGAAGAACTCTTAGTAGAATTTAAGCAATATATCACTACTTTTCTTCTCTTACCAAATGTTGACCCATAGCCTTGATTTATAGATTCTTTTGCAGCTTCATAAAAATAAGCTCCAATTCTGAATGTATATCAATCCCAATGATAATTCCCACCCATAAAAGGATGTTTAGGGTACCAAAGGACAATCTATTAGTGTTATTGAGATCTAAATTGACTTAGTTTAAGCTTCACCTTGAATTTGATGGAATGGGGGCACTTATTATGCTAAAAGTTGGTGGGATTTTGTGTCATACAATTCCATGTGAGTATCATAGGAAAAATCATGCAAATTATGAAAAATCCTCACTATGAGTTTGCATGGATGGACCGAAACCCACTTTTGTAAAATTCTTGACTTAGAATTGCCTGAGTAATATTGTGGTAGAGAGAGGGAAAGAAAGCAAGGAGAGAAGGTCATCTTGTAGAGGAAGGAGAAGGAACCACCTGCAAAACACACATTCCTAGAATAGTTACATACAATATACAACCATGGGAGGAATGTCACATGCTCATGATCATGCTCAAAAAATATTGTAATTAGGGATAAAATATTGGAGGACTTGTTTGAGATGCCTAAAGGAACGATAGTTGGTGCACTATGAAATAGAAATATGCATTTTCCTTAGGGGTGTTGATGAAAACAAAATATTTTGTTTATAAGGACATGTCCCTAGAACTTGACACGGGCATAGGTGGTCATGCTTCATGGTCGTGAAAGGACTATCAAGCTCAAAGGTCAACCACTAAAATTTGAAATTGCAACCATCATGAAGTAAGACCCACCCTACTGTGATAATGTGTTGATGTTGAATATCAATAGGTCCAAAAAACATGATGATGAGTCTCTCTATTTTGTTTGAGGTTCATCATGCGAATGGAGAATGAGAACTAAGATACCACTACATTCCTAAAATCCACAAGATGAGATCAACAGGAATGAAGCCATGGTCACCCAGGGAAGATGCCCCTTTGAAAATCAATTGAGGAGGCAATAGATATTAAATTTTAAAGGATTAAATATGCACATCATTATAGATGAGGTCAAAAGAGACATGAGGAAACTTAAAACTTCCCTTGGGAAAAGCATAAGTGATGCTTGATAAGTGGAAGTAGTCAAAACTCAATTGGAAAAAAGGTAATCTGGTGTGAGGAGAACAACCAAATGTGGTAATGTACTTGGAAATTTTGGTACTGAGGATGGAGGAGTTTATCTTTCGATGCAACTTCCAACACTTCTTCACTACTTCAGTGGTTTCTGGGATCTTTGCACTGGTGTGTTGTGGTTGTTGTCTTTTTATATTTTCCACTTTTTTCTTCTTCTTCCCCTCCTTAGAAGCTTCCTATTGCTCCTTCTTCTTCGATCCACTTTGTACTCTTTTTAGGCCTATGTTCTCCGGGTATAATGCTTGTACACAAGCCTTGTCCACTAATTTAGGCTTGAACAACATCACTTGCTCACGCAGATGGTGGTGCATACCCCCCAAATACTTGAGGAGTACATATGGGTTCTTGGGAGAGATACCCAACATTATAGCCATCTTTTTGAATTTTGTGGTGTAGTCCTACACACTTTGGCCCGACTTTTTTCAAAAGTAATGCGACTGGATCCACTAGTCGTCCACGTACCCAATGGGATAAAACTATGACTTAATTAGGTTTTTTAAATCCTCCCACTTAGTCACTGGAGGTTCTCCCTCCAACCTCATATTTTCCATGTGGCTCTCCCACTAAGTCAGTGCATGCCCCCCTACTTTCAGCCACGTGAATGAGATCTTTTGCCCTTCCTTGATCTAATAGACATTAAAATAAACTTCCAATTGCTACAAGTAGTGTTTCATCTTTAGAGTGTCGATATCACTATGGTACAAATTGATATTGACTTTTTCTTCCATTTTAAAAATGGATTAATTCATGGCACTCGAACTGGGTTAATATTTTCCAAGTTCTTTCTTCGTCTAGTTTTTTGTGTCATCCCGATATCGTGACAAATATCCCCAACTTATTTTGTAGGGCTTCCATGAGGAATTTTACATTGGTGTTTATATCCGCGACTTGTTGTTCGAGCTGCAAAGACCTGACCTCTTTAGGATCATGAGGTTTATTTACAAATTAAACAACAATGATTAGGGTTTTACGATTTTCGACCCCACCGACCTAGATCCACAATAAATATCCATAAATACCCAAATAAATTTGTCTCTGATAACATGAAGAGGTTTCCCCTTACACCAAAACCCATAGGTGTTGGTAAACTTTCCAAACTGGTAACTAGGATCTCCAGGGTGGAAATTATGGATTTCGTAGAGGTGCAATGATTGCTCCAATAGCCCCCTTCAAACACAGCTAAGGGAAATCAAACCTAGGTTGAGGCTCTCATACCAAATAATCCATAAACTTTCATGGATATTGTACTGGACAGTTCATCACATCATATCTAATAATAAACTATTGAAACGCAAAATTTCTACACTATTACAATTTTATTGAACTTTAAGATATGCAAAATTAATTGTAATTAGTGCATGCATGTGAATGGAAATTATGAAAAAAGGTAGAGAACAACAAAATAAGCTCACTCACACACATAATACACAAGGTATACTCTCTAGGAAGCCATTTCGAGGGAAAACTAGTTGGAAGGTGAGGCTGCTTCGCTCTCCTTCTCTGTTTGGAAATATGGCTGCACGTACAAAGAAGTAATTCTTGTGGCTTGGGGGATGCTATATTGCACAAATGTTCATTGTGTTCTCTAACTCTTATCTCTCTTGGCTATCTTTGCTTAGCTATGGAACAAGGTTCTCTCAAAAGTATGGAATGTCTATTCCTCTTAGTGGCTCGGTTATAACACACCCTGATAGCCTACTAGTGGTTAATTTTGACTACATCAACTCTTAACTAGAGTTAAAATATAAAATCTTATAAAGACTTTTACATCAAAAATAGGTGGCTATCCATTTTTCCATAAATAATGGGGGTTGACACGACATCCTTCCAAACTATAGGTGTGAGAACAAAAAGGTCAACTTCTGAGTGCCATAACTTTTGCATAAGATTGGCGTGCTTCTTGTGCCATTGGAAATATCTTTGTGTGTAGAATAACATGGAATGGTGCTACACCAAAGTGACAAGGTTTTACCTCCAAAAAACTTTGCTTGATGCCTCAAAACACTCTGGAAGGCTTTAGACCCCGTTTTGCCAAACTGAGTCCCACCAGTAAAAATGGTTCCATGAGTTGATTCCTCCAAATTTTCCACTATGAATGCATCAATATGGATGAAAAACAATATAATGATCCAATACATATCAAAGCACTACATTTTCATAAGCATTACATGTAGGCACACACATATATATACATAAAATTTATGGAAATGTATTACTTTACCAATAATATTTTTGACTAAAATATTTGTCCCTTTGCATAAGGCTAAAAGAATTAACCTTATGCATTGTAATTTTATTTTTGGTCAATGGTGGATTAAATCAAGTTCAATGCACTTACATATACCTCCTAGCGGCAGGGATGATAATTAATTTTAAATTTTGCATTATATAAGTTTAAATATGATAAAAAAAATAAGAAGTAATTTATTTTTAAGCAAAAAAAATAACTAAAAATTTAAGAAACAAAACTCACTTTAGAAATTTTATATTTCCAAAATATTATATGAAATTTAGATTTCCAAATTTATATAAAATTTAAATATGATTAGAAGTTGAAAGGACAAGACTAAAATTCCACTAAGTATCCCAGAAAATAAGAAAGAGACCATTGGGAATTCAATTCGGAAATCATAACCAAAATTCATGCAATCAAAATATTTAGGAGAGTTTACAAAGGCATTAGCAATTATGGTGTTGATATTTCCTATTGCATTCTCAGTTTGTATATATTAGCTGACCTGTCAAACATTTTAAGATTCAAATGCTAGTTTCTCACTATTCATAATCAAGCACAATGTACCTTCTTAAACTCTACTCTATGAGATGTTCAAAACAATACTTTGTAACCAACAATCAACAAAACCTTAATGGAAGAGACCATAATGGAAACACGCAGGATCATAATTTAGTTGTAACCAACAACAAACAAAACTTTAATGGTGGAGACCATAATGGCAACGAGCATAATCATAATGGAGTTGTAACAAAAAACAAGCAAAACCTTAATGGCGAAGCCCATAATGGCAACGAGAAGAATCATAATGGAGACGAGGAGAAGGGACAAGGTCTGAAAGTTGGGCTTTATCATTCATTCATCATTGTGGGTATTGATCAATTGATCATCACCAAAATTTGGACTTTAAAGGCATGGGGCAACAGTAACTTAATTGGTTGAGAACTCGCTGTGAGGTGATGGTATGGATGTATGTCACCTATGATTACAAAATAAGAGCCAATGCAACTAAACCAATGAGAGTAGAAATAAATAAAATTAGAAAAATTAAAAAGATAAATTATTTTCATTCTATAAGGTTAACTTTATGTATTGCGATTTGATTTTTGGTCATTGGTGGATTGATTCATGGTACCAAATGCATAATACCTACCAGTGGAAGGGATAATAATTCATGGTTTTTTTTTTTTAAATATGATGGTTTAGAAAAATGTTATACGTTGTGTATCAAATATCCGAGATGGTGAGTAAAGTAGGATGACCCCTTTATTTCTTTCGCTTCTTGCAAATATAGCATATAAATACAATGTAAATATTTCCACAGTGACTCATAAACCTATGATTCTTGTTATAAGATTATGAACCATGATGCTTTGCTTGATAGTCTTATAGACATCTAGTACAACATATAGACATGTATAATGCAATATATAACATCTGTTAGAAACATTGAGTATTCAGTTATAGTACTTTATTAATTTTATTAATTAAAATTTTGATATTGAATGCAAATTCAAAGTCCATTAGTTAAGACATTAATCATCTTGTTTAAATTAAAGATAAATGTTGTGAGCATCGATTCATGTTTATATAAATTTAATGATTTTAATTTTATTTTTAAATTTTAATAAAGGAAGAATATGTAATGATAAATTTGTGTTTTCATTATTTAAATTGCAACTTTGAATGTAAATATACTAAAATCTTCAATTAAATTTTTAATTATATAAATAGATTCAATTCCTTCAAAATCCCCATTGGCACTTGAATTTTGTAGATTACACCTTGAAATTATACCAAATGTTTGATAAAATTCTAGATAAAATAAAATGGAAAATATATATATGAAAAAGGGATAAAATGTAGAATAATAAAACTATTTGAAATATTTTAATCATAAAAAAAAAAAAAAATTAATTGCTTTGTGTAATATATACTTAGATTTTGTTTTTTAACCATGTACCATATATACATATGTGACATTAAAATACTTTATGTAAAATGGGCATTGAAATATTTTATTTGTGACCCACACTATTTTATTAAAATGTCAAATATGTACATACATATATGGTAAAAAGACTGTATATATATATAAAGTAATTAAAAAAAAAATCTTATGGTTAAAATATTTAGAGTAGTCTTATTATTCTAAGTTTTGATCGCTTTCCAAATATACATTTTCTATTCTATTTTGTTTAAAAGTTTATAAAACATCTAGATGTGGAAAGGGTGGGAGGAGTTATCTTTCGCCTTGATGAACAACTAGAGACTGAATTTGCTTAGGTCCTATTATACAACTATTTGTCGCACATCCTGTCTCATACTCTCAGCTATCAAACTTTGCCCAAAATGCCTTAGAGAAACAAAAATTGTCAATGAATTCACCATGAAAAACATTGATCAAAGCATCCCCGAAGAAAAGAAGAAGAAATGCCTTGGACATGAGTGGATATTATCACAGGAGATCAATGCCTCCCCATGTGATAATTCTAGCTATACCAAGTAATTCTAGACGAGTTTGTCAAAAAACCCTATTTGCAAGCCCAACGCTAATTTTAGCACGCGAAACTATGCTAGTACTCTTTGGTCTAACTAGTGACTAGAGCTGGCAGTGCAACTTTAGATAGGAAAATCCGCATTGATCCTCTTGAGGCAGTTTCTCCAAAAATGGAGTAGAAGCTTCTCTTACTAGAAGCCTCGAGAACGACAAGTTGGTTATTGTTGAATAAGGATATGGTCGAGTTGTCCCATTTTCAGTCCTTAATCCTACCTTTAGGGATCTTCCCCTTAAGATGTGGACCTTCTTCCCCCTTTTCTGGATCCCTATTTCCCTCTCCTTCCCTATAAATTTATTCCCTTACACCCTCAAATGGTTAGTTAGAATATATTGGTCATGATATTGCCAAATTGTGCCTAATTGCTGCTAATTTGTGAAGGAGAAAGGAGATCTTGAGAAGTCTTGGCTTGGACTTGGAAACCCATCTTTAAGGAGGCCTCCAACATCAAGGTAGTAGTTGTATGCTTCCATCTTGTGTTTATTATTAATAAGATGCATGTTTACTTTTCGTAAGTGTGTAAATGACTACTTGCTTAGTATGATACTCCTTCATATGTCATATGTTTTACATTAGAATTGATCTGAATTTAAACATGAATGCAACAAATTACAGATATAACCATGCATATAGAGATGCAGTAAAAGTAATACTTCATTTCATTCCTGTAAATACTGAAATATGCTTACAAACAAAAATGGAAATAAACTAGCTAGGGCGATGGTAGCTTATCTCTGAGAAAAGATGTGGTGGCTTCATGCCTATGAATTGTGTTAAAATGAGGCTTGAAGGCCTATTTATTGTTGAGAAACAACCAAAAACCCTAAACACCCAAAAACCTAACCCTAGGAGATGAAACGCCAAGCTGTGGGCCCCGTTTGGCTAAATTGGTACATCAACTTCTCGAGGTCATAACTTTCGCATACGATCTCCATTTCACACATACAATAGCTCGTTAGAAAAATCTATACGAGGACTACCACTTTGGGAGGAGAAACATTAGTATATTACCCATTTTGCTCCCGATTTTGCCAAAAAGTGTCGTTTAGGGCCTCAAAACAACTCCAGAAGTCGAGGACCCAAAAAACTACCAAATATAGTAAATTGTGCTACAATTAAGGATACTGAAAAAATGAAAGAGATAGTTGTGGGGATCCAAGTGGGATAGGTGGGTAGCCACCAACATCCACTTGGATCAAGAATGCATATGTTATGTTTTTCTTTTGTTGTCTTTGTTTGATCTCTCTTACACGTATTCATTCGCAACAAAATAGTGAGGATCGAGCTTGAAAGTGAGGAGATCGGGATCGAACTCGAAAATTGACCACATAGGAGTGAGGTAGGCTATCTTTCCTCTCTCACATCATTCTAATTTAAACTAGGATATTTTTTCATTTATTTGTTTCGGTTGTTACTAGATCCACTCATTGGACTAGAGGGATCACTTCTATCGGTAGAAGGGATTGCCTAGATAAAAAAATGGTGACTCTACAAGGGATCCTATAGCCCAACCATCCCTCTGTTTACATTTAGATTTATTGTTTAGTTTGGTGAACCATTGAATCATCCTTAATTTTGATTATGTTTCAATCTGCACTCTAATTATTCTGTGTTTTAGGGTATCTAGTCTAGGGTTTTGTTCAAACTTTGTTTGTTTCTCCTAAACTTTTCTCGCCCAACACCCTTTTTCTCAAACACAGTCGTGTTGACAACGCTTATTTTTCCCAGTACAATCGTATTGGAAACCTTGTCTTCCATTGTGTGCCTGCGCTGGAAACCTTGTCTTGCACTGTGTGTTACCGGTGGTCTAGTTTCTCGTCCATCATGAATTTTCTTGTGTAAAGTAGTGTTACCAACATAGATTTTTCTATGCTAAGTAGCATTGATGAACTTGTCAACGCAGATTTCGCTATGTAAAGCAGTGTTGATCCTTAAAATTGGGAATTTTTAGGGTTTCTACTAAAAATCCTAGTGTGTCCTAATCTCTGAGGTCATCCTCCTGCTCTGTGAGCATTGAATTTTATTTGATTTGTGTTAGTTCCTTTGTGGTGTGAAAAAGTACCTCCCATTGTTTGAAGTGGTGAAAGTAAATTTTGGTTAAGTATTTGATTCTTTGAGTCAATTAAAATATTTGTTTATTACCTGTATGAGTGGGAAAATAACTATTTTCCATTGATTCAATAGTAGTAGTTATTTTTCATTAATAAAGAAATTGATTTTCCATTCATTTAGTTTTCATCTCATAACTTACTTTTCGTAAAATGCATTAGATGACATTGTATTGAAAAGTCATTTTTTGAGATTTATCATTGGACATAGATTACATTGTTTAGTGATTGAAAACTAAAAGTGCATTGAGTGCATTCTCATTGATCGAAAGAAAAATTGAAATCATTTTTCTTTTGGTGGTTGCATTTAGAAAATGAAAGTTAAAGATCTAGTTAGCAAAGCTTTGTTTTCTGCATTCTTCGTTGTTGCATCATTGTTTGAATCTCTTCCCATACTAGATTAGCTTTCATTGAAACTGAAAATATCCTTTTCTCATGATAGTTGCATCATAGGTGTTCAAGTGACATCATTTTGAGCCTTAAAACCGAAACTTGATTGAAGATAAACTTAAAATTTACCTCAATTAACTTAAGGAGCATTTGGAACTTAACGCAGAAATTTAGAGGTCTAGGCTATAGACGTGTTTCGGCGTCATTAAACGTAGGACCTGTTGTTATTTTCTAGCATTGTATCCTGCGGGTAAAATCTCGTTCCATGTACGGAAGTGTATAGGACTATTCTACAGTACTTTCAGGTATACCATAGGTGCTCCACGCATAGTAAGTATATGGGAACGCTCTCATCGAACGGTTATGCATAAGAGGACACTGCCACAAATTGCGCCACTGCATACTGTCGTGAATATTTTGGGAGTCCCATATAGGTTTCTATCCATCCATAGGTAACTCAGTCTGCCACCTTGTATACCATGATACACTGAACACAACATTAGGGGAGATTGGTTGTCATACATTAAGTCCTTGGTTCGACAAAGTGTAGCGGTTGATGGTTTCTTGGCAAGCCTTTATGCCTAGATAACCCTTTTTTATTTATTTGTTGTTAATTTCTAAAATTAACTCACCACCGAATAATATCCTTCTTGTGGAAATATTCCTTAGTAGATATTAGGTTGAGACTAATGGCCATAGTTCTTCCATCTACCAACCAAGGAAACCCCTCTCATGGGAATCCTAGACCTTTTCCTTCTTTTGGAAATGTTGGTGCTCCCTATATGGAAACATATCCCTTCCTGAATTCACCATTGGTTTGTTGGTTTGGTTATTTTCGACCCCTATGGTTCCGAATATCCAAACTTCTCCTCAACTAGGCTCTCCTCCACCTCAACCATATCAAACTCCAGTTAATTTTAAAATTGACCCTTTGCCCTCCTCGCATGTTTGTTCTTCTTCCTCTTATTCTTCATCGTCTAGTGAAAATGTGCAAGTTAGTAACCAGATGGATAAGAAGAAGAAAAATAAGCAAAGGGGAAACAAAGTAGTTGATGCTACTGATGCATTTTATGTTGAGAAACCTTCCAATTGACCTCATAAAGTGAAATTCCCTTGCAGGCTTTAAAAGGTTGACTACCTTCTTCAATATTGCCCTAGCATTCCCAAGGTATTAGAAGTGTGGTCCAAAGGATCACATCAACCTTTGTCATTACCCTCTATAGATAATGATGGTGATAAACCTTCACCTGGTTATAATAAAACCTATGGGAAAAAGGGAAAAGTCAAATTTACCTGTTGGTTATGTGAAGGGAATCATCCTATTCACCTTTTTTCTTGTAGGGATGAAGCCTTTAAAGTGTTGGATAACATTACCGCTTCTCAACCTCGTCTTCGGTCTAGTTATCAGAAGGTTTCCCTTGACCTTCCACTACTTGATCAAGTGATTCATCAGAACTCATCTCTAGTCAATCCCACTCTCTCTAAAAGTGAATCCCAAGAGTCTATTTCTGACCAACCATTGGTCAAAAAATGGTTGACCCGGTTCTGCTTTCATTTGATCGTGTCTATCATGTAAAGAGTGAAGTTTGTACCCCTAAAGTTCTTCTGGTTTCTTCAGATTCCAAAGACTAGTGGGAAATACTCTTGTTCCCATGGTACAAGGACCAATCCTCCCATTCTGACAATACATGGGGGTGATCCTCCCATTCCTATAACTCAATAGGGTTGTTATCCCATTCTGATGCCACCCTCTCCAAGTAGTTTAGTCACTTTCTTTGATTGTAGTCGACTATCACGATATCGTCTTCTTTCTTATGTGCCCTTTCAGATCACAATACAAATTTATAATATACCCGCACCTAGCACACTCATAGATGAATGTGAATATGTTAGTATTCTTCCTTCAACTACTTGGCAAGCTTTAGGTTCTCCGCAGTTTGTGCCTGTTACCCAAAGCATGTTAGCTTTTAATAGAGGAACTAGTCAATTGTTAGGGATCCTTCCTAAGTTTCCTATTACTTCGGGAGGAAAATTCATCTATCTTGACATGATGGTAGTACAAGGCCCTTTGGATTTTAATTTAATCCTTTTCTGTGACTATGTTTATGTCATGGGAGCTCTTATCTCTTCTCTCTTTCGTGTGATATGTTTCTCGCATGAAGGAAGAATTGTGGCCATCAATCAACTTTTGTTCGTTGGTCCTAATTTTAATCTCGATCAACCATCTCCCCCTAAATTTTCCTTGTATGCAAGTGGTATCACCACCACCATAGGTTAATTATGTGGCCACTTGTTCCATGCCTATGTCTACTGATGATCTAGTTAATGATATATTGCATCATGTAGTGGGAGCATTAGAGCCTGATCTTTCCATTAGATCCCTTGAAATGAATCCCTTCCAGAGCATTGTTCTCCCATCTGATTAGAACCTCTTGGAATCCATGGCCTCTTATGGACTGTGATCAAGGTTCCCGGAGCAATGTTCTTTCATCTTGTGTCAAGCTCCTTAAAAAAAAATCAAGGTTCTCGGAGAAGAGTTCCTTGTCTTGTGTCAAGCTCCTTAAAAAATGAATCAAGGTTCTGAGAGCACAATTACTTTTCTTGTGTCAAGCTCCTTAAGAAATGAAATAAGGTTTCGTGAGAATGGTTCTTTTCATGGGTTAAGCTTGTTTAAAAAATGAAACAACTCCCCTTCCAATTCGAGTCTTTGTTTAGATCTCGTAAATTCTGAGTTGAGTGTTTCACTTGATCTTGTATATGAACCTTTATTACATCCACCTATAGTAACCAGTAGTCTGAATGGATTGAAGCTTGGGAGGCATGTACCTCGAATTGAGTCATTATGCTAGGGGCATACAAATCAATATCAAGCATAGTTTCTACATGTTTCAAGCTTGTGTAAAAATGAAACCAATTTCAAGGAGAGTTTCCAATGTTTCAAGCTTGTGCAAAATTGAAACCATTTTCATCTTACCTCTCATGATTGTCATTTATATCAGCTTGTTTATGCCATATGAGCCTTTTTTTTCTCATTCCATAGTCACCATCTCTTTGGCTAATCATACGCTTTCACTGAGTTGTTTTACCCTTGCCCGAGGAACATCTGCGATGAGTACTCTTATTAGCGACGCTCTTAACCTTTACATGTTTTGAGTAGTTCCATCATGATTGGAACGAGTTGCTATCCTTTTATACCACTCGTTCCTCCAGGTGGAGTCCTCTTTTAGCTCTTTTTAGACTCCAAAAATATGAAAATATTGTCGAATAGTTGTCTTTTTGAACTTGTAAAAGTAAATGAAAAGACGTGTACTAAGTATACGTTCAACCCTTTTCTGCATTGAGATAGACTAATGTACAAAAATAAGAGTACCTTAGTCACATGTGTGTAAGATGTTCTCTTGAGTATTTTTTTCTACCTTTTCGGACTTAAGAGACTATCTACGAAAAGGGATATCTAAACAATGAGAATGCAAGAACTATTGTCCTGATATTTAATACAAATTTCTCAACTCTCATAAGCCGCATGAGAGAGTTTCCCAAGGTTCATAATTATTACATCCCAACTATTATTGTAGGTATACTCTTTTAAAAAGAAATCTAATATTTTAATTTATTTAAAAATCATATAAATTAATATAATACATGATGTCTCTTAGCTTCTTCCTACCGTGCATTGGAAGGAAGAGAGCTTTATTGTCCAATGTTCATGTCTTCTAACATTTGATGTACTATCTCCCCTTCCTTGAAATCTACTTGAACAAAGTTGGTTGATATCCTATGATTTGAAGCAACCGAGTGGTGTTAAGGTTAATGTAGATACTCCTTAAAATATTAATTATGCTTCCAAGACATCTATTTTATGTTTCATTGAAACCGAATTCATAATTATTTCATTTTGAGAGGTGCATTGATGTTCACTTTCATTAACCATAGAGGTCACCAAGAAAAGAGAGATTTTATTGCATTGAACAAACTCTTCATGTCTTTCAATCTCCTAAACTTCCTTGTAATCTATCAATGGTACACCCATAATAGAGGTGATTGAAAATGGCAAATTTGAATTCAAACTAGTACTAGCCCATAGCAATAAATCCCTAGATCCAACACATGGGAAAGACCTCATACTCCAGAAACCAAACAACACTACGAGGGCACTAGAAGTCCAAATATTTCTGGAACCAATTCTAAAAATATCAATGTATTCAAAGCCCGATCAAACTAGAGATTAATATCACTTGAGTTCAGAAATCAAAGCATTGAGTGATGAGAGTTGAATACAAGTAAAACTTACAAAATTAGGGAAGAGCACCACAAAAGAACTAAGGAGGAACTGCCAATAAAAAAGCGATACAAAGAGACCACACTCTTAATTTTGAACTACAACATAATGGCAATACTTCATTAGCCCACTTTGCAACCGCTAAACCCCAATGGAGAATTCAATAAATATGATTGTGCTTAATTCAAGCATGTGAACGGGAGGGGGAGATTGTACTTTAAAACCCCATCTATGTGCTTCAGGGTTGATTAGGGTGATTTTAAAACATATTGTAATTAAAGGTGATGGTACATGGTTTCATTTCATAACCTTGGGGACTTAATGGACTCAATAATGAAATTGTACCCCATTTTTCCACAACGTCTCTTGATTAAGAGATGTGGCTTTATTAGCTATTACATAAACCGTAACTTCGATAGTTTAGTTGTTGTGTTAGCTATTATGGTTTATTACAATGGCTTGCATGGGGTTGACATCTCGTATGGATGTACAAAAAGTTTGCCCTTGTGTAATACTCAAATAATTCCATATATCATGTTTGCCTTGAAAAAACAAGTATCATTACTAAACACCTTGGAAATTTAAATGGAAATGGAGAAACACCTTGCCAACATTAACAAGAATGATGATTGGATATTGAGAAAAATTTGGCACCCTGTCATAACCCATATTAAAAACAAGGGCAACATTATTATTAAATAATACAATGTGCCTAATTAGCTGACCCGGATTTTAGTTTTGCATTGAGCATTGGTTCTTACCATTTATGATAGCTCGTTAAATCACTCTTAAGCCTAAATAACTTGTCTTGTAATAATGCATTGAGCTACTAAAAATGAAATGTTGAGAAGGTTAAACATTAACACATGGTCTCCAAATTGCTCAAAAATAAAAACCATGTTCTTAACCCTTTACGGAACATAGGGGATGTTGATTATAAGAAAGCCTAATGATACACAAGTTTTCCAAAGGAAAAGTATATTGAATATAAAATTTCCTTCTTTATCACTAATCCTTACAATAGACAACACTAGGGGTAAGTGCTCACTGATTTTGGTAAGTTAGATATTTCACGGTCATGGTCGTTAAGCTAAAAAAGAACTCAATGTTGAACGCTCAATTGTCAAAGAAATGGAGTAGTAAGGTTGCATACTAAAACATTAGATAGTAGTTACTCTCTCCTTTAAACTTTGGGCCATTATTATGGTGATACCAAATAATGATGAAACCTTTTTAGGCAAATTATCCATGATTATCGATGATTTGTCCAAGGCATAGATCCTAGGGTTTGGATAAGAATATAAACCCAAATAGTGATGATATTAAACACCATTTAAATATTCAACATCACTTAACTCAATGTTGATAACTTAGGACAATGACCTATAGTTAATACAATTATCATTTATTGCTTTTTAAGTATTATCATAAATTAAGTGTAGATGTATCCAATTTCAACCATGCTTCCCTTCTAAGATCAATTTTAAAAACTTTTGAAACTAAGAAGTCGTTTTGACATCTTCATTTTAGTAATATATATTTTTTAATTTAATCATTTTATGTAGTTTTTATATAACATTACCCAAACTATCTCCTACTCTATTACTTTTGCCTCAATAGAATTCAATTTTCAATTAGAGTGCTCTCAAAGAATGAAGTGTTGAATCAAGGACATAGATAAATGATGAGTTGAAATGCAAAGAAAAAATGCATAAATATAATGGAAGGAAAAAACATAAGCTTTATAAGTAACATGATAAGGAGAATCATAAAGGTGAAAGTCCATGGGCTGGAAATATAGAAGAGAAGTTGATTATTATAGAAATGGCAAGTGTGCAAGGACGGTGGTGAAATAACGAAGTTAGTGCACGCTAAATAATATAGTGAGCTATCATGCCATTTCATAGTCGTGACATAATGAGCGTGGGATTGGAATGACACGAACAACAACAAATCATTGGACCTGCAGGGAAAAGATATGTCACACAACTCTTGTGGGCCTACGTCTCCTCCTTGGTCACATACCCCAAAGATTGAGGTGTTCAATCTCCAAGTGGAAAATGTAGCCAAATTATAGATGTGAAAACCCACAAATTTTGTGAAAAAGTTGGAGATTCCAAAGGTGGAAGTCTTCACCCTCGAGGCCAGATTGAGGGCCTTGTAGTTGGCTTAGGGGGATTGGTGGGTCAGTTCATGGGGATTTGGCCATCCCCAAGAACAGTAAGGACCTGGGTGGAAAATAATTAGATCCCACTAATCAAAGGGGAAATTTCCTCTTCCTTTTGTAGGAAAGGGTTCTTCACCTCCTTCAAAAGCAAGGAAAATCAAGACATGAATTTTCAAAGTGTTTGGGCTAGTTCTCTCTCCCACGTGCTAGACAAAGCTATGGTTTATGTAGAAGGGTTATCTCTAGTTCAATACTAGAAGAAAGAGGAGAAAAAGGCAAGTGAAGGTCACTAAGCGTTTCTCTCTAGCCCGAAGTCACAAGGAAAGGCAAGCAAAGGGAAGAAGGAGGCTCTAAGAGGAAGATCGAAGTTTTCAAGTGTGGTAACAGTTGTCAGGCAGAAAAAATTTTGGATCTGCGATAGGCGGTCGAAGATCTTGCAATAGGAGACCGAGTTGGTGACTAATCTTGATCTTGGAGTGTATTAGTCTAAGTCACAAGGTCTTGGTATTCGTCAATTGAAGGATCTATAAGAAGAGAAGAGATTTAAGGGTGTTCCTCTCAAGAAGGTGGTTTTGGCACTCACTTGCAGCGTATATACTGTGTCACTATTCTTATTGTTTTTGGTAGTTTTTTGATGTATCTCACATTACAATCATAAGGAACAAAGCTAATAAGAAAAAAAAGGTAACACAAACAGTTATCAAGCTAAAGAGAATTAACATATTCATTTCCCTGTTGAATTCTCAACATGGTATCAGAGCTAAGGTTAGCTAAGGGCATCACGAAGATCTCCTCTACAATGAAGAAACTCATCAAGAAGTGTTCCAAGATAGAAAACTATCTCAAGGAAGGTATCAAGAAAGCATGGGGTCTCTTACTTTCTTGAAAGAAAATACCAATCAAGGAAAAGGATGAAGGTATCTTCTTGACTCTCTGTGGCACATTCCAAGATGAAGACATTTGGGTAGTTGATAGTGGTGCATCAAGACATGTGACTAACCATTCCAAACAATTGAAGACCTTATCAAAAGGAAAATCCACTTATTCAGTGGAAAAGGGTATTGGAACGACCTCTATAAGGTTGGAGAATGGAAGCAACATCCACCTCAACAACATTCTATTTGTTCCAATTTTGCATAAGAACTTAGTTTCCATTTCAAACTTAGAAGATAAGTGTGATAGAGCAACTCTCATTGATGGAAAGGTTGTTGCATGGAGTAAAAACTCAAGCATAGAACAAGTTAAAGTCATTGGCAATCAAGAAGGAAGACTTTACAGACTAATATCTCCTTCGGCCCAAGCCCTAGTTCACATTGAATTTAGTTTGTGTGAACTCTCGCATAGAAGATTTGGTCATCAACATTTCAAAATCCTTCCAACTCTAAGTTCCATAGTAGATGGAATACCTGAACTAAAAGAAGATTATGACAGAGTATGTAAGGGATGTGCATTGGGTAAGAATACCAAGAGACCATTTGGAAGCAGTGCTTCACGGCCAAAAGAAATCTTGGATCTTCTTCACTTTGATGTATGTGGCCCTATGACTCCCAAATATCCTGGAGGTCATCTACATTATGTCACATTTATAGATGATAATTCAAGAAAGACCTCGGTTTACTTAATGAAAACCAAGGACGAAGTATTTACAAAATTTCAAGAATTCAAAGTTGAAGTGGAGAACCTTACACAAAGAAGAATCAAGATTCTAATATCTGATAATGGATGAGAATATACATCCAAGGAGATTATAGCATTCTATAAGGAGTTTGGGATTAAGAGGTCGTTGATAGTCCCATATAATCCTGAGCAAAATGGAGTTGTAGAACAGAACAATCAATCCATTAAAGAAAAGTGTAAAAGAAATGTTGCACGATCAAGATCTACCTAAGTTTCTGTT
>APFE030857985.1:12792-24588 GCA_000404065.3 Pinus taeda
CTAAATCCCAAGTATGATTTCTATATATTGATTCAATTTCCTCATGCATTGCAGCCCTCCATTCATCTGATTTACTTGTTTCTTCATAATTTGAAGGTTCTACAATGTTTAAAATTTTGGACATTAAAGCATAGCCTCTCAATTTAGCAGGTAGTCTAGTCTTCCTACCTGATCTTCTAGGTAAAGGAATTACCTCAATTCTATCTGTTTCAGCACTCTCCGGGCCTGCATCATCACTTATTACACTATCTGCTGCTACTTCTTCCTGTTTCTGCTCCTGCTCCTGCTCCTATTCTTCTTCTTCTTCACCGTTCAGTTCTATCAGGAATGGAATGTGGCTGTCATTGTTAGAGTCTTCCTTTCCATCTTTTGTCTGTTCATGAAAAATGACATCTCTGCTTGCAAACACTTTATGAGTCACAGGATTATATAACTTGTATGCCTTATACTCTGTGCCATATCCTACAAATATACATTTCAAGGCTTTGGGGTCTAGCTTTTCCCTATCTGCTTTTGGTATATGAGCAAAAGATTTAGATCAGAATATTCTTAAATGACCGACTGCTGGTTTGAGTCCAAACAGTGCTTCAAAGGGGGTTTTGAAGCCAAGACATTTGGTGGGACTCCTATTCTTCAAATAAACAGCAGTATTAATGGCTTCTGCCCAAAGACCATTAGAAATACCCTTACCTTGAAGCATACTTCTCGCGCACTCCACAAGGGTCCTGTTCTTGCGTTCTGCTACTCCATTCTGCTGTGGAGTGTGTGGCACTGTGAATTGCTCTATAATCCCATGCTACTTGCAGAAGTTCATGAACTCACCTAACCTGTATTCTCCCCCTTGTTCCGAGCGGAGAATCTTTATCTTCTTTCCTGTTTGGTTCTCTATCATCGATTTGAATTCTTTAAAATATCGGAAAGCTTGACTCTTTTTGCTTAAGAAATACACCCAAGAGAACCTAGTGCAGTCATCTCTAAACAGTAGAAAGTAGTATGCACCTCCTAAAGACCTTGTCTGCATATGTCCACAAATATCTGTATGCACTAGTTCTAGGATGTCTTTTTCTTTTCTGTTAACATGCAAAGGGAATTCATCTCTATGCATCTTCCCTAATGCACATCCATCACATTCCAGTTTGATATTATGTAAAGTAGGAAGTCTATCGACCATACCTTTCTTATGAAGTAAGATGAGGTCTTGCAAATTGAGATGACCAAATCTTTGATTCCAAAGATTTTTTACTATTGATGTTGCTGCAACCATCGCTTGTCGTGGCATGCTCCTTGCATCCAGTCTGTACAAATTCCCCACTCGTACTCCTGTTGCAACTGTCTCCAATACATCCATTCTTGAAGAATTGCACCTGCATGTCCTAGTATGTTATCATAGAGACAGAGATCAAATTATTTTTAATTCCTGGAACATATAAAACATTTTTGAGATGTTTGATGTCGCCACTAGGTAGCTTCACAGGAATATCCCCACAACCTTTGATCTCATACCCACTGTCATCTCCTAAGTAAATTTTTGATCCACATGCAGACTCTTCAAGAAACTCAAAACAATTTTTCTTACCAGTCATATGCGAGGATGCGCTAGAATCGACATACCATATATTATCCTCATCTCCTTTTGATGTTGAAAGTGCACAGTCGACTGTGAATAATCGAAGGTCATGGCTGTGGTCATCCTCTTCTCCAGCAAAACACCCCTGATGTTTCCTCTGTTTGCCTTTTCTTTCATTCGCCTACCTCTTATAGCATTCTTTAATATGGTGGCCAGGCTTCCCACAGTAAAAACATCTCTTAACATAACTATCAGTCATACCTCTGAATGATTTCTTTTGAAAAGAGCTGGCCCCTTTCTGTTGCTGCTGTTGCGGTTACTGATGTTGATGTTGGTGTTGGTGCTGCTTTCCTCTATACTGTCACCTCTTCGCCATCAGAGCTAAGTCATTGCTCTGAGTTTTCAGATTCTGTCTTCGTTCCTCCTCCTGGAGCAGAATCACTGTCAAGTCATCAAACGAGGGGGCTTTCTCTCTCGCTGACAACCCTGAGATGAATGTCTAATATTCATTGGTCATTCTGTTCAGTGTAAGTGTAACTAGATCTGAGTCTGATACCTTCTCTCCAATGGCTCCCAATTTGTCTTTCAGATCCTTGAGTCTGGCCATGAATCCTCTAACGGATTCATTCTCATCCATTTTTAATGCAAACAATTTTCCCTTGAGTGCCAGAACACGATTTGTGTTCTATGTCTCGTACAGATTCTTGATTGTGTTCCATATATCTGCGGCCGACTTGCAATCTCTGATATGGGGGATAATGTTGTCTTTGATAGACATCTTCAGTATGACTTTCGCCTTTATTTCTGTCTTATCCCAATCTTGTTCTTGGGCCGGTGTTCCAGTTCTCTGCTCATTTCCCAAGACAATCAACCATGCATTCACACTCTCCAGCAAAGTTTGCATTTTGAACTTCCAGTTAGAGAAGTTTGTTCCATCGAGCTTGCCAGACTCATGGAGGTATGATTCTATGTTGTTGTTCATTTTCGCCCAACTAAACACTTTAATTGGCCACCACCGGGCAAGTCCGATCTGCTACCACCAAACAGATCAGGAACTTCATTGCGCCACCACCGGGCAAGTCCGATCTGCTGCCACTGAACAGATCAGGGACTTCACTGTGCCACCACCGGGAAAAACCAATCTGCTACCACCGAACAGATCAACAAGCAAGCTCCAACATGCCACCACTGGGCAAGGGCGATCTGCTTCCACCGAACAGATCAAGGAGCTGCACTGCGCCACCACCCGGCAAAAATCGATCTGCTTCCACCGAACAGATCACAGAGCTCTGATTCGCCACCACTGGGCAGGTCCGATCTGCTACCACTGAGTTGATCACGAAACCTCAATTCGCCACCACCGGGCAAATCCGAGCTGATCAAGGATCCTCAATTCGCCACCACCGACCAAATCAAATCTGCTGCCACCGAGCAGAATCTCCACGTGCCACCACCGGGCAACTCCTCATCTGCAACAAAAAATTGCAGATTTTCAGATAGAAAGGGTTGGCGCTCTAATCAACGACGAATCTGCGCTAATTGCGGAAAATGAAAATTTATGGTGTGCACGAATTTTGGCGTGATTAACAGCCACAGATTCGCGCCAATTTGGTCGTTCTTTTCTATGGCGCGATTTTCAGCCTCAAACACACACTAATGGCGCGACTGTTACTTAAAGTCTCGCGCTAATTGCTGCACCTTCCCCAAAAAAAAAATCCGCTCCAACTCTTCCTTCGGCTCAGAGATGATCAGTCATCTGACGCCTTTTTCGCTCAAGGTCTTACTGCAGTTCCACCTGATCACACAGATACATTTACAAGCTCTCCTACCACTACAGATGTGCAACTAATGATACATCCCAAAAATAAAATTTAAGGCTACCTCTACCGTAAGCTCTGATACCAAGATAAAAATCACACTTTGAATTAAATGAAGGATTTGCAGCTCATAGGTGTGTACAGCGCCTGGGAGACTGCACTCAAACAAAGAGGAGACTCTCTCTCATGTTCACTCTACATTACATCAAATGAATATTACAATATTAAATACATCACTGAAAAATATGTAGTTGTAAACAACCTCCTAAACTCTAGGAACTAATCCTAAACTAAGGAGATACGTTACAACCATATAACCATTTCTCCATTATTTTTAACTAAAAACCTACCATAAAAACTTCCAAAAATGTCACTAAAAACAACTCCATTTTTTTAGACAAATTTTCCGCAATAATCACATCAATAGCATAGACGATCATAGACTTCCTAAGCTAGCTTTAAATTTCAACCAAAAACACCTAAGGCTGAATCGGGGTTGGCATAAAGACACAAGGGCCAGGTTAAACTATTGGGAAATCAACGAAAATGATGTATTGCAAAACATAAATAACATTAAAGATATTGTTACTTTTAAGTTCAAAGAAAAAATGTTGTGTGAGAAAGATTTAACGGCTAAAAGAAAATTAAGTTATTATTGCAAAACATAAATAACATTAAAGATATTGTTACTTTTAAGTTCAAAGAAAAAATGTTGTGTGAGAAAGATTTAACGGCTAAAAGAAAATTAAGTTATTATAAGAAAGTCATCAACCACACCCTAGAACATCAAAAGTATATTTCTATTTTAACTATCTCAAAGAAGAAAATTAATATAGCAAAGATTAAAATGAATTTTCATGAGCTCCATAGTGAAATAGGTAGTTGGGTAGTTCCTAAAACGCCATGGATGGGAAGGATCTACCATATATGTGAGAATAGGAACATCGAGGATGAAAACCACTTCCTCCCATGGATGGGAAGGATCTACCATATATGTGAGAATAGGAACATCCAGGATGAAAACTACTTCCTCTTAGAGTGTCCCCCGTACAACCACATTAGATCTCAGTTTCACAATCTTTGTTACAACATTGACCTTCCTAGCCTTTTACAATGTCAAAAATATAGTGAGCTCGAGAGTTTTTTATCCAAACTTTTTGAGCATAAGAATAAAGTATTAAATCAAAATAAATAATTTGTTTCTTTAGATCCGATAAACTAATGTGTAGTCTCAATAAACGTTAACCATCATAATCATTATGTAGGAAATTATTAATATCAACCTTCCATTTTTGTATGGACGAGCGCCATTTCTAGCGAAACTGCAGTGGCTTCAATCTTCCCTAACCCAATGTACTCCGGCTTTCTTTCGCATGATACACGATGGATGTCATGCTTGTGTTCGCACAATACACGATGAATTGAGTTAAATTCGATGGGAACAATGCTACGAAAAATAATCTCGGCCGAATCGGCATTTTAGAAGACAGGTCCACAAAGATGTCAGCGGACGAGTTTCCCGTATATCACTGATTACAGGGAATTGTCTGTCACCTGGCGATTTTCTCTTGAAATACATTTAATTGTTTTCCAAATAAAAAATTGAAATGGCCATTAGAGCTGCTTCAGATTTGAAATTTTTAGCATTGTTGAATATGAAGCTACTTAAATATAGTTGTCAGGTGTGACTTAATGATTTTGGAAAGTTGGTTGTTTATGAAGTTACTTCAATATAGTTGTCATTGTGACGTAATGATTTTGGAAAGTTGGTTGTTTTTATAAGATATTATTTCTAAAAGTATTTAGCTTTTATAATTTTTAAATTAATATAAATTTTAATAAGTTTTAGGTTTATGGAATTGTCTATAGTTAATTTTTTTAGACTTTCCAGAGTTGAGACTTTCCAGAGTTGGCAGATGCTTTAAAAGAAATACAACCTCAACCGACCAAACACACCCTTTCTGTCTTTCTGAAAAAAGATGAGACGTTTCAGAGCGTTGTTGGAAGATCTTCCATTTGTTGGTACATTTTTCCAGACTTGGTTGCACTGAGGCCACGTAGTATGGGAAGAGTATGAAATTATTAATGTCTAAGTCTCGATTTTTGTGTGGACAAGCGCCATGTCCACTACCATCTGACCGGAGCCTGCAGTCTTCCCTGACCCGAGGTACTCGGGATTTCTGTTGCCTGAATGCTCATCCCTGATGCTTGTGTTCGCACGACACACGATGGGAAAATTAATCTCCACCGAATCGGCATTTTAGCAGGCAGTAGTCTATAACGCGACTTTTTGAAAGCCTTTCCGGCGGATTTTTCCGGTCAAAATCCGGCAGCAATTCATTGGAATCCCAAGTTTGATAGCTAGTTTTTGCACAATCAATGGCTCCCAGAGGTTTTCCAGGGCGCTGAATCCAAATATGCAGTTAAAAAACCATTTTAACTACTAAAAATCAAGATTTAAATTGTTTGTTATAGGGGTTTGCTTTGGTTATAGGATGGATTTTGATAGATAAATTGTTTGTTACTGGGCGATTTGTTTTGGTTACACGATGGATTTTGATGGGTAAATTGTCTGTGACGATTTGCTGGTCAAATATATCCAGTGATTTTCCGAATCCTCAAACATTTTATGGTAAAATAATTGAAATGGTTATTAGAGCTGATTAGATTTGAATTTTTTTACCTTCAAGAATATGAAGTTACTTCAATATAGTGGCTAGTTGTGTGACTTATGATTTTGGAAAGTTGTTTGTTTTTGTAAGATATTATTTCTAAAAATGGTTAGTGTTATATTTTTTTAATTAATTATTAATTTATATAAATTTTAGGTTAAGTTTAGTTATCAATATAATTTATGGAATTGTTCTAGTGGTGAATTTTTAGACTTTCAAGTGTCCTCGGGAATATTGGCGGAAAAAAATTGAGAGGTGAAAATCTTTTATTTTTGTGTTATTTAAGCTGAGTGTTTTTTGACTGTATATATGGATTCAACACCTTAGGGCGTTTTGATTGTGGAGGGGTTATCCATCAAGCTTGTGATTTCAATAAATTCTTACCGGATTTTAGAGAAATTAAACCGGAAAAACCCACCAGAAAAGCTTCCAAAAAATCTCACTAAACAACTCGATAATGTATAATGTTTAACTTTGAAAAATAAATATTTATTTATGATATTATTCAAATATTTGATTGAACTATAATATGAAGGTCTTATTGTAACCTTTGCACAATATAATGTTATATGGATAATTGTTTTATATATTTTATTCCATAATTTATAGGTATAGTCACAATATTCCTGGAGTGATTTTTTTCTTTTTAAAATTTGCAAAACAACCATCCAAAAATAAAATCTTTGAAAAAAATTCATACTCACTTAAATAACATATTTAGCATAAGTGACTTCCCATCACAATTTGAACAAGTTTTTGCATTAAAAAACATAAAGTAATAAGATGTAAATAAATATACTTGCCATGAATTATTTTCCACTATTATTTGTGTTTTCCTCAACAAGTTATGTAGAAGTAAAACTCTAACTATGTAGACTTACTAGCAAGTACTACCACCAAATTTATTAATGTAGTTGTGTCTTGTGTCTGAGCAAGCAATTACTTTTTTTACTTCACATTTCATTTATTAATTCCTACCATATAGGATTCCATTTGCCTAGTTTAAGCAAGTTTTCCATTAAAAATGGAAAGGAATAAGATGTAAATAAATATACTTAGCATGAATTGTTTTTCACCATTATTTATGTTTTCCTCAACAGTTATGTAGGAGTAAAATTCTAAATGTGTAGATTTACTAACAATTATTACCGCCAAATTTTTGAATTTAGTTGTGTCTTGTGTCTGAGCAAGCAATTAATTGATCTACTTCACTTCTCATTTGTTAATTCTTACTAAATAGGATTCCATTTGCCTATTTATCATTATTAGTTTAGTGTTGACCAATATATATATATAAATTAAATGGTTGCTAAACACACATAAATATCAAAACACTTATGCCATGATACATCTCACATTGCCCAAAAAAAACAATATTTATAAAAGTGGAGAATCATGGAGATTCACTTCCACTTTATCATGGAGATTCTTAACGTGTAAGTAGCTCTTGTTACAATAAAATGGTTTATCAATACCACATGCTCAATATCACATGTTCTTTAATTAATTAATTTGATATAAATTAATTAAAATAACATAACTAAGTTGGAGATAAATATTAACACCTGATATCTAAATATTACAATGAATATTTTGTCATATTCCATGGAAGTTAAATTTCTCCCATCCACCTAATAATCGCTGATAATTAAATTAAAGTAAAGGAAAGCCTTAATTTCCGACTAGAGTGGCATGGGACTAAGTTACCCTGCAACACTTGTTGATAGAGACGTATATTTTAGAATAAAAAGTCCAAAATTTTAATTTAAATATCAATAATTATTAAGTTGATGGTGAGATTTAATTTCCATTAAACATTGTAGAATATTCTTAGTACTCACATATCAAAGATCAATATTTATCTCAAAAATAGTTATACCATTTGTCATTTTAATATAACTGATTATTTAAAATAAATGTCATATGAATAAGCCTATTCCAACATAAAAAATCCCATTTAATAAGTGAATCTTACTATTATCAATAAATCTCTCTTTCTCTCTCTCTCTCATATATATATCATAATAAAAGTTTAGAATTTTTATTGTTAATTATGCATTCAAAATTTTTAAATTTAATTCATCAAAACATTAATATTATTGTAGTACGAAGGATTACACACGCTCTATATAATAGTTTTAAAATATTCTTAAAGACTACTTTTACAAAATCCAAATGGTTCAAATTTATTTTCAAAATTACATGTTTTGTCTGAAATAAATTAATGATCGTTTTTAAATCTATAGATAAAAATTTAATTACATTATTTCCTAATGTATATTAATTATATATAATTCCTTTTATAATTTAATAACAATAATAATAATTAAAATAAAATTTAATTTAGATAATTTTACTATTTTATATTTTAATATAATGTATTAATAATAAATATTATGATATTTATAATTTTTGGAGTGTTTATAAATCATTTAATTTATATAAATGAACTATTTTAACCATATAATCTATTGATCTATTATTAATAATTATTGATCTATTATTAATAATTGTGAAAATAAAACACTTATACCTTCCCAAAACTTCCAATTCATTTAATTTCTATGTACAAATTTTAACAATCAAATATCACTGCGTACTTGAGGAACGATACTTAATATCTCCCTCTCTTGCTCATAGAAACGAGAATTGATACTGTATTTTTATTGAATAGTCTTTGAATGACGTGCTAATGGTATGATGCAACGGAGCACCATTAATTCCGTCGTTACTGAGTGCATACCGATAACTGGATCTGATTGCTCGATTATTTTCCTACATTGACCACAAAATTTTCATACTCAGAAATGAGAGCAATGATAGTTATTATGTGTAATTCAAGTGCAGAGAAACACGATTATGTGCGTGAATTTTTCCAATTAAATCTGGTTGATGTATAAACATGATTGGTTATAGTTGGTAAAAACATTAAAGAAGGCTCGGATAAGTTATGATAGTAAAGGGGATTGTATGATTTGTGCGTGAAAGAAGAAAATTTTAAGAGAAGTAGAGGTGGCAGACTGTTACTTCAAAATTTGCATGAAAGAAATTCAATGTTGAATATTGCTGGTTTTATAGTTTATAGAAAATTAACATTCCAATTAAAATTGTAATCTTCCTCTCACTAATATGGCAGAACAAAAATTTGACATGGGCAAACTTACAAAAGAAGAACCACTATGGCACTAGGATATGCTATCTATGCAGGAATAATAACTCAACATTTCAATTAAAATTGTAATCTTTCTCTTGCTAACATGGCAGAACAAAAATCTGACATGGGCAAACTTACTAAAGAAAAACCACTATGGCCTTGGGTGATGAGGACAATGAGCCCTTATTTTTACATTGCCATAGATTTGTTAGCATTTGGAAACACTTCACAAACAAGAGGCTGATTCCATTCACTCAATTTAATACAGTTGAGGAGTGTTTAAAATGGTGGAATAGTCAGAGTAAAAGCAGGAGAATGCTAGTTTTGGCCATTTTGTGGGAAATCTGGAAAGGTCGGAATCATCTAATTTTTGGTCTCAGCTAAAGGGGGGGAAACTTAATCTATGAATCCATAGAATAGTGGGTGGTATTAGATTAGAATGAGAACCCCAAGAAAAGTAAAAAGAAGAAGATAGAGAAGGGGAGAGTTCAGTTTTACAACTATCCGGTGGGGTTTTTTTTATGGAGCAACTCAAGGAGGAAGATGTGGGAGTGGCTTTTGCTTAAAATTGACAGAAGAGCTTGAATTCCAAATTCACTGCTATGTGGGGGAAGGAACAAGTATGAAAACAAAAGTTGTTGCTTTATGGGGACTATTATGGTTTATCAAGTTCTTGGATGTCCCTCAAGTACAAATTTTTGAGGACTCCAAATGTATAATAGACCATGTTAACGGGAAGAACAACATTCAGCGAACTTCCCTACAAGGTTGGCTGAGACATATAAAATGTATATGGAGTTCCTTCCAGAATTCATCCATTGAGCATGTCAGCAGGGCACATAACAAATCTGCGGATGAATTATCGAAAAATGGACTACAAGACACAGAAAAACGGGTGCACATTTGCAAAAGTATGCATGCACATCATGATGAAAACTGGCGCAGAGGAGACAGAAGTAGAAAATCTAAAAGTTTTGGGATAGATCATTGAAGAGAGCTCAAAAATGCAGAACTTCATAGCAGATAAGTCCATATAAAATTCCAGTTTCTTTCTGTTTTAAGTTTTGTATCAATTTTGTATTTGATTTTGTATAGAAATCATATAAGAAAAGAATACATTAAATCTGCAATCTACAGAAATGTAAATGATATGATTCATATATTAAACCCTGTGTAAATTGCAAAAATGGCTGAGAGCAAATAGTTTCATTATGTTGTAACTTATAGACTCTAGTTCAAATGGATGTAAATGGAGAAGCTTCCTCCCAATGTAATTATGCTGTGAATTTCTCAAAATTTACGAGGACATAATGTCCATCATAAAAATGTATTGTTTTATCCATAATATTAAAACATTCATGTTGGAAAAAAATAAAAAGATAAAATTTGACTAACAAAATGTTGTTTACAGAATGATTTTCCCATCAATTTGTTCATCATATGGTTAAAAATTCTTAAGTACATTTAACATTATCTAAACAGACAAATTCGACGGGTATCTTATTTCGAAATTCCAACCCTAAAATTTGACGGACTATCGTATTCTGAAAGTTGAACCCTAAACCGTAGGGGAGCGCAAGCAGCCAGCATTCCACCGGATCCGTCATGCCCCCAGGCCTACGGTAGTCTTCCAACCGTGTCCAGCGAGGTGCGGCACCACCGTACACTTTCTTTTTAACAATACTCGTGCACATGGACTACGCCTTTCCACATTATCATACTTAGTTTATTTTTCTCAACCAAGTAAAATGCATTAACCTTATACTTAATGAAGCCCATACACATTCATTATCAATATGCAATTAACCAGAACAATAACAATTGCACACAAGTATAAGGGGAGGGGCAACTTCCGAACAAGTCTGCCCGATAACAATATATTATGAAAATCTTCAATATTACATCAACAAGTGTGCTTGGCAAAATCCAAGCCAACACTTAGCAATATTTACAACAATGCATAAGACAACCTTCTACATACACATGTGTGCACCTTTGCCCAAGAGCGGGTACCCACACGAGTCACCAAGACGCTCATACAATCTTACACAAATACCGTGTACAAAACTTCCTCAACCATGATAACCCTTCACATAACCCAATCCAAAACATGCGAGGTCTTCTTAACCTTCATGCGCATGAGGAATGCGCATATCCTCTAGACTTCGCACTTTTTCTTGTCCTTATGTGAAGACACTCCAAGCGAAGTTCGATGGAGATAATGAGCTCCATCCTCCATCATATATACGCTCTCCATATGTTTTAAGGGGGGGGGTGCACAACCCATGGCTGACCCCACCATTTTACATATAAGCCCACGTATATATATATTATATTATATTTTAATTATCCACTTATATTTATATGTTCCTTAACATATGCGTATAAGCCTTCATAATATATGTTTATGTGCATTAATACATGCGCTCAACACTTAGCCACATTCCGGCCTAAGTGCTTTTTGTCACATATTTTCGTCGCACCAGCTCGCTGTTCGTCGCATTTCCAGCTCGTTGTTCGTTGCATAGTCGGGTCGCCCGCCCAGGTCACCTGCCCATCGTGCACGGGTCGCCCGCCGAGGCGCCC
>APFE030857987.1:0-14085 GCA_000404065.3 Pinus taeda
ATTTTAGCCCTGATAGATTTTCAATAGAATTAATTTTTATACCTTCTATTCCTGATAACATTACAAATTGGAGAATTTTCAATGACGATCCTCACATCGTGAGTTTTCTCACATCTGAAGGATCCTGCACCAATCAAATAATTGACGAAGACCAGCATGACTGACAATTGCAACAAGATAGCACTAGCAATGCAATACCTAAGTCGGTAATCAAGTTAGAAGACTTTTATGATTTGAAAGATCGGTTTAAAAGATCTACCAATTCGAAACTCCAAAGTTCAACTTTGAACTACGAAATAATAAATCTAGGAACCAATACCAAACCACAGAACATCAATCTAGGCCTTGGCCTAGCTCCTGAAGAAAAATTAGCATATATTCATCTTTTGAGACAATATAAAAATGTTTTTGCTTGGAACTATGATGAACTTAAAACGTATGACACCTCCATCATCCAACATACTATTCCAATGATAGAAAATGAAAAACCAGTCCAACAGAAGTTGTGAAAAATCCATCCCAATCTAGAAAACCAGATCAAATCTAAACTCAACAAGCTATTGAAAGCAAAAATAATCTTTCCCGTTCGACATTCCAAATGGGTCTCAAATATGGTTCTCGTTAGAAATAAAAACGGAGATATCAGAATCTGTATTGATTTTTGAAATCTTAATAAAGCCTACCAAAAGGATAATTTTCCTTTGCCTCCTATGGAACAAATATTACAGGCAGTCGTTGGGTCAGAATTAATGTCCTTTTTGGATGGATTCTTAGGATACAATCAAGTGTTGGTACATCCTGATGATCAATTAAAAACCACATTTAGAACCAAATGGGGCACCTACGCATATCAAAAGATGCCCTTTGGTCTAATCAATGCTAGTGACACATTTCAGAGAGCCATGGACATCGCATTCAAAGGTTTAATTAACAAATCTATGGTAGTCTATTTGGATGATATAACTGTCTATTCCAAGAAACGAAGCAACCATCTTAGAGATTTAAAACAAATCTTCCAACGTTGTTTGAAGTATGGAATTTCACTTAACCTGAAAAAATTCCTTTTTCTAATTAAGTGAAGGAAAACGTCTAGGATTCATAGTGTCAAAATCTGGAATTCACATTGATCCTGACATAATCAAGGAGATCTCCGAAATATCCCTACCTCACAACAAAAAAGCCATGCAATCTTTCCTTGGTCAGATAAACTTTGTAAAGAGATTTGTTCCAGATTTTTCAAGAATCATGTCTCCTTTACAAGCAATGATAAAAAAGAACTCAAACCTCAAATGGGGCCAAGATGAATATGAGGCATTCAATCTAATCAAGCAAGCAATTGTGAATTCTCCATCTTTAGCAACTCCAATTTTTTCAGAGCCTTTTATTTTATATACATTTGCATTTGACAGATCATATGCTGTGATACTCACTCAAGCTAATCAAGAAAAAGTAGAAGCTCTGATCGCTTTCTTTAGTTCAAATTTACAGGGGGCTGAATTAAATTATTCAGATGTGGAGAAATAAGCTTATGCTGTTTTCAAAGCAATCAAATATTTCAAACCCTTTCTGTTCAAAACCCATACAAAAATCATTGTACCGTTTCCAGCAGTAAGGAATCTTTTAGTAAAAAAAGAGGTGGGTGAGAAAAGAGCCAATTGGGTTACTTCCTTACAGGAATATGATGTAGAAATCAAACCAGCAAATATTGTAAAAGGTCAATGCTTTTGCAAAATATTGGCCGGGGCATCGCTTATATCTAAAATTACATCTGCAGACATACAAATGTATGAGGTAAGCCTAAACAATAATGAGTCATTATATGTTGATATCATTTATTATCTAAATAATTGATATGCTCCTTCACACCTCGATCACACCAAGAAAAGAGCTCTAAGATTGAAAGCCAAACAATATTAGCTCTTGAACAATGTTCTTTTTAGAATAAATTATGATTTTGTTCTCCTTAGATGTGTTGAAGAATCTGAAGCTAAAAAAGTTTTGCAGGAACTCCACGATGGGCCAGCAGGCGGACACTATGCTGGAGATGCTACTGCACATAAGATCTTACGCGCAGGCTATTACTGGCCCACATTATTCAAAGACTCACACAATTACGTGAGGAAGTGTCAAGTTTGCCAAACCGCTGCTGGGAGACAAAAGAAACCATCCTTTCCACTACAGCCAATTAACATTGAACAACCTTTTGATCAGTGGGGATTGGACATAATAGGTGAGATCGTTCCTCACTCTTCCAAACAGTATAGATATATTCTGACAGCAAGAGATTACTTTACTAAATGGGTAGAAGCAGTTCCTTTTAAGACGGCTAATTCTGAACATATCATTGAGTTCACAGATCAATTTATAATCACCAGGTTTGGGTTTCCTTCCGCTTTAATGTTTGATAATGCATCATACTTTTCTGAAAATGCAATGACTGAATTTGCACTTAAAAGAGGTTTCAAACTTAAATATTCTGCCAATTACTACCCACAGGGGAATGGGCTAGTTGAATCTACAAATAAAAACCTAATCAGGATTATCAAACGAACAGTTGACCAAAATCATAAAAATTGGCACAAGTCTTTAAATATATGCTTTATGGGCAGATCGAATAACGCAAAAAGCCTCCATCGACACTTCTCCATTCAATTTAGTTTATAGAAAAGTAGTGGTTCTTCCAACTCATTTAGCAATTCCTTCTCTGTCTTTAGTTCAATATATTGACGAAGTACCAACTTCCTCCTTACAGCTAAGGCAAATGGAAATAATTAAGCTAGAAGAACTATGAGAACAGGCCAAAATAACTCACGCTCATCACCAAGCATTAGTGAAATCCTCTTTTGATTCAAACATGATGACCATAAATGATTTTCAAATGGGAGATCTAGTTTTAAAATGGGACAAGGCCCATGAAGAAAAAGGGAAACATACAAAATTTCAACGAATGTGGCTTGGCCCTTTCCAAATCATAGAAGTCATAGGTCTGTCCACTTTTATGTTACAGGATTTAACAGGAAAGAGAGATTCTTTGCCTGTTAACGGCCAAATTCTCAAGAAATATTTTCCTTAGAATATCATTCTTCTATTTTGTAGATTAGATTTTTGTTTTCATAATAAAACTAGTTATGAATGGTTACATTAGGGATTTAAGAAAAAAATGCCAATCCTCTTTCAAATTTTGATTTTTTCGCTTGTATAAATAGCAAATCTTTTAGAAATATTAATCTTTATTATTGAAAGATACAGTTAAAGACTCTAGCCTAGAAATGATACTAGTTTCAACTTCGTAAAATTTGATGAAAACGACCTTTAGTGAGAAATTGTTTTATATCAGTGCAATGAAAGGTATCAATAACAAAACAAAGATTCTCTGTAGAAAATCTCTTTCCAAAAAACTCTACTATTGTCATCCAGAGCTATCTTAAGGAAACAATGACTTCCTCCCTACTTAGGAAATTACAACTTTCAGAGAAACAATCCAAGTATGCACTTTATCTTAAAGAGTGAGAGGTCTCATCACGAGCTGGCTTATCATAATCACAGATATTATAACTTGCTTACTTTGCCAATACTGCATACCATAACAGGGCAATGACTCTATATTATTGCAATCAAGAGGCAAGGGGTCTCATCACAAGCCAACTTGTTCAGCAAAGCTATAAATCAAGTGAATGACTATGTCATAAATTGGCTACCAAACCAAGACATTGTTCTTTAAGGGTAAAAAAGAAAATGAAAGCAATAAGTGTGGATATGGATTCCTCTTTGAAAATTGCATGTTTCTCTAAGTAGGATACAGGATCATTGATGGGTAACAGGTAACCCTGTCGAGGCTATGAATGCCTTCTGGTAGCAGAGGCTCTCCCTATGACAAATGAGCATATTTAAAATTGATTTACAGAGAAGGCTTTGTTTTATCTTTATAAACTAAGTAATGACTGATGTAGATACAAGGAATAACTTGAGGAACACAATCAAATTTGAAAATAGAAGAGACAAAATATCATTGATAGGTTAAAGCATAATGTACTTTATCTTTCTATAATAAAGTTTAACTTTCTGGAAAATTTTCTATTTTGGAAGTTTAGAATATTCAAAAGAAAGACAGATATAACTGGTTCTTTCAGGTTAATCGCCAATTGTTGTGGCCATCAACAACCCCCCTTCTTATTTAGTGTTATTACTAATACTAAATAAGTAGGGACCCTTAGTCAAAAAATTGTAAAAATGAATTAGTGCTTGTATTTCCTTTTTAATAAGACTTACCCTCATAAACTTAGGATAATACCTTTTGAAAAACCCAAAAAGCTTAAGTTTCATGATGAGAAAAGATAAAATCACTCCTTAAGAAATATTGCATCGCGGAAAGGATAACAGGATACCTTTTTACAAGACTGTGAGATTGCGATGCAAGATTACATATTAAAAAACATATATATCGCATCGCCTGCCTTAAAACACACTTATGCTGGAAAATCGTAGAAAACCCGAAATGCGATGGCACATATCGCAAAATCGCACCTCGCAAGAAATACATTAATACAAAATGAGCACATATTACGATTGCGATATTGCGATATCGCGATATTGTGATAGAGCGGCAAAGCAATCTTACGACAGAGTGATATTGCGATATTGTGATATTGCAATCTTGCGATAATGCGATGCAGCGATTTGTGATATTGTAAAGCAAATCGCAAAATCCCTCCATCACAAAATCTTTCGACTCACTATTCAAGAAAACGTTTTTTCATAAAACGAGACCTGGTTATGAGCTTTAATGCTAATTAATGAGTTAGTTGATAGTTGTTAATGAAATATGGTTTTGGGTTTATCGAAAAGCCAGCTCATGTAAGGTGATATATTTTTTCATATCTTCGGCATTTAAAAATTTCCCGTCACTATTCCTTATCATTACTCTCACTTCACTTGCAAACTGCAGGAACGAAGAACAAAGAACTATACAAAGCAGTATACAGGAAACTATGGGGAAGAAAGGCAAGGCTCCGATGTCTAAAGATAAAGAGACGGTGCCCTTATACACAGACACTGCATGCAACAGAGATGCGGGTATTTCTACTTGGGAAGGCATGTATAATCTGTTTGAGGACGAGTATCCTAAGGTAATGGAGTTTACGGCTACTGCAGGTTCACATGGCTCTTCTGAGGCATCAGTTGCAGATTTAGCTTGTTCATTCCTACACCGGAGAGCAACGAAGACCCAAAATCCCCCCTACACAAGTATGGTGAAATGGGTAAGGAGCAGCGCTGACATCAAAAACAGACCGTTTGGGACTCAGGGTCAAAAAACTTAAGGAATCATTATTTTAACAAAAATTCAAATTTACATATGCTAAAAGAAAACACGCAAGAGGCGAAAATTGCACCAAGGAAGCCCAGATCAAGAAACAGAGGCAGTTTTCGATCGCGCATCGCTGGGTAAAACTTCTCAAAATGGAAAGCTTCTAATTGCTCAGCTACCTATAAGCCCCAGAAATTCAGAAAAAGTATGTTAAAGATAAAAGGTGAAACTTGAATCCGAAAATCAGTGGTAATGATCAGAAACATCCTCAAAGTATTTAGTGAAACCACACAGCCAGTGTATGACTCTCAAAAGCATCATCAATTCTGCCGAAAAGATGGCACCAACTCTCGTTGATTCCATTTTTGCAGCACAGTTAAAGGCTGAAGTCGGCCAACTGACTCTTCTCAAGCAAATGTTGAATGCTTGCGATGTTAAGGAGCAAGTATAGAAATAGTTAGATGTTAGATTTAATTTTATAAATAGTTTTGCTTTATTTTTGCCTAGAGAAAGGACAATCATTTAAACCGTATCCTGTATTTTTGTAAATAAGTTATTTTTAGACTTAGTTAGTAGTATTTAAACCCTTCTCATGCATTTAGAGAAGGGTCCAGAAATTTATCAAAAACTTGTCCTCAGAGCATGCACTTTTGCACCCTCCGAGGAGGTTTTGATGAATGAATGGAACAGGATTTATTGATTTTTGCATTTAATATTTGCTACTGATGTTGCACTTTTGTACTCTTAGTGGATGTTGGATAAGAAAAGATAATCATTATCGCTTGAAGCTCATGAGTAGAACTAGTTATAAATGGTACTTCTATCTCTTAATTGTTTCTATCTTTTGTGTTAAAGGGATATTCAAGTTCAGTTGTTTATATATTAATGCCTGAATGCCTGAGTTATCATTTTGCACTTTTGTACAGTGATAGCTATTTATTTATGCTTAATGTATGAATATCTTATTGTGCGATATGTTTTTCCAAACTGTTTTTCCTAACTTTTTATGTGAAGTAGTTCATCTATATTGAATTCTTTTCTTATAATAGTTGAATGATCTTTATTACTGGTTTTTATTTGAAATCATTTTAGATCACACAGAATAAAGATTACATCCCGGGTTAGTATAGACTTAGATATTTCTGTTTTCTTAGAATACAACTGCATGCCATTAGATTAAAATTAGAATTAGAGCATATTAATTAGGAACTGTTAGATTAGAAATATCAAATTCTACATACACACACTCATAAATTGGGAAATTGGTCCCATATCCCCAGTCGGACCCACCATACTGAACGGAAAAGGAGCTGCCAACCAAGGTCCGGACCGGGTGGGTATCCCCCTTGTTGTAGACCCGATTTTTGGGGCTTCAACAAGATGATACATTCACACTAACAATGATTCCTATAATATGATATCAAACCTTATAAAGATGAGGTACCATGTGATGTTGTCCCGCTTGATTATTATGATTTTCTTTCAGGACAACCATCTATGTGGAAGTGCCATATTATTTACTGGCCTTATCCTCATGTTTTCATTGTTACTCTAAGGGATCAACTTTATAGGATACTAGAGGTAGACCCAACTGTTATGACCTTTATGATCATTGTTAAGTAATGAAGGAATATAATCTCTCAAATTTGAAGATGTGTCCTCCTTTTGTTCCAAAAAAAAGATTGATGAATATTAGCACAACTATTAAGGCTTCTACAAAGGGCCCTCTATGTAACAAAGAGAGGTATATTAGTTTCTAGAAGAACTCAAAGACATTCTAACCTCACTTGCATGACTACTGACTTACTTTCATGACAAATCATGCAATTTATTTGAGAACCCCTCTACCTAGTGACCCTACTTAGACACCCTCTCTTCTAGAGAAAGAGGGGATTAAATTTCAAATTCAAGGGATAATGTTAAAAATCCAAATTTAACCAAGATCCTCACCTTGTAGGAGTCGAATTGTGTTAGGTCAAAGGAGTATAGGACATTGAAATTCTATTAATTATAGAGCCCTAAAAAAAGTCATAGTTAAAAAGTGGCATATCATCCCTTGGATTATTTATTTGTTAACTCAATGGTCTTAATTTTTTCAACAAGATTGATCTTAAGTCAGGGTATCAATAGTTGCCAATATAACCTGTTTGGAAGACAACCTTAAATTCTATGTAAGGTGTATTGAAATGGTTGGTCATGCCTTTTAGCTTGATTAATGTGCCATCAACATTAATGAGGATGGTGAATGATATTTTGTGACCATTCACCAAGTATTTTGTGATTGTATAACAATATAACATACTCATCTAGAACAAAACCTAGGAAAAGCATTTGTAGCACATTCAACAAGTGTTTAGCACCCTATGACAACATAAGTTATATTCCCACCTAGAGAAATGTTCATTTTACATGTAAATAATTCAATATATGAGATACATCATGGATGAGTGTGGTATGGATGTGGATCCAACCAATATCGAAGTCACTTTTGATTATTAAGCATGACAAGGAAACAAGGGAAGCTCATAGCTTCTTGAGTGTTGTCAAATTTTACCATAACATAGTTTGGGAATATCTCACATTTCTTGACCCTTGATTTAGGTGACCAAGAGTAGAGACAAGGCCAATTTTATTTGGACCAAATCACATCAAACAACATTCAAGGAGCATGAGTGCTTTATTTTCTCAATGTCATTCCTCTTTTCCAAGATATGACACAATCATAAAAAATGAGATATAATCCTTGGAATTTATCATTGGTTTGATCCTCACTCAACATGGAAATTTAATTCCCAATCAAAATGATACATTCTCTACCATGATTAACAATTCTCAACTTATGACAATGAGCTTTATTCCATATTCTAGGCTCGTCAATAGTGGAAGTATTACATATGGGAAAGGAAATGAACATATGCATTAATCATATGCCTTTGCATTTTAAGTGGATGCATAAAAAAAAATTAAAATGAATGGAAATATAATTAGTTTGTATACTTTAAGTTACATATGACTTTATATGACCTTAGGTCATGGTTCACCATAGTGTTCAATTCCCGTGGGCCCAAGACATTAATGTGGCCCTAACCATACACAATGATCCTAACTTCATTGCTACATAGTAGATATTAGTTATAAGTAAACAAATTTCACATTTTCTTCTTTAGAAAGGATTATAGTTCCATCTATGATGTCATTGTTTTCCTTCAAGCATACACAAGAAGGTGATTTGGGAGGTGAAATACAATTGAGTGGTAGGAAACTTTAGCATGGAGAAGCAAATAATAATGTTGTGGATGTACTTATGTGGGCCAAAGATCCAACATGATGTTAGTGGACACACTAAATCATACACTTGGCGTTCTAAATCATCACTCAACTTACAATCAGGTCATAGGGGTGTTACATATCCATTTGGGCACATCAATTCCCAACATCTAGATCAGTGTTTTAGGGCTCATAAAGCCCTAATTTTAGTTGCTTCATGCCATAAACAAGTCACCCCTTTGAATTCCTCCTTCCTAGATAGTTTCATGTCTTGAAGACATCAAAAAATAGCCTCTAGAGGGACTAGCACAGGTAAGCCCTTGTAAAGGTGTGATGCAGAGCAGTTGAGTCCACTGCGAGGGTGCTCTGCAGAGCACTTAGGCTTCCTTTCACCTGCACTGGGTGAAAATGAGCGAAATTCACATAGGGTTTGGGGAATATTCTTATATTTTGGAGTCATCCAAAAGGTTCCCTCACTTGTCAACTCCTATGAGCTCAAAAATGGATGAGGAATGAGTTAAGGTGCATCCTATCCTCTCATCCCTTCCTCCATGGAGCTAATACTAAGTATGGAAGGCCATTCAATGTCACCATTTATGACAAACCTCCTTCATCTTCCTATAAATTAACCACTCATCTAAGTGATCAGGGGCTGGATTGTGTTGAATTGTAAGGAGATAATGCTGCTATGAGATTTGGCTTTGAAGCAAGTATTGTAATGCTACAAGTTTGTCATTCTTTTGATGTGATGTGGATGGGATCCAAGCTGGAGGAATGGTTTTGAATTATACACAAATGGTTGTATTTCCTTCTTCTGTCTAATAAAGTGTTTGAACCTTTCTCCCATATGTTTGTATTGTTTCATAATGCTTATATGTGTGAATTGTATCTAATTCCTTTCACTTATATTCAATAGATCATGTGCTTGATCAGTTCTTTGTTTTCTGTTGTTTTTATAGGGTACTTATCAATCATATTAAGTATGGGAAGGAGTGACAGGGTCGATACAAGGGAGACGAGATGAAAATGGAACTACAAGTAGGTCTTCTTATCTTCTCATCTTATCTATTGCTTATAGGAAAAGTCTAAAACACTTTAAATTGTTGTTCTAGATACAACTACTTATCTAGGGAATTAGTAGTAGATACCAAATTCTCCAAAACAAATTCGTGACTCCACTGAGGAAAGATCTGTTAAGCACACATGGGCATCAAAGGAATATGAAAGATAAAACATGAGAATCTAAAGGATAAAACATGGGAGTAAATTTTTATTAACAATTGATATACATTTATAGTACATAGTTTGACCGTTGAGTTCCACATCCCAAGGTCTCCTGGACTTCCTTTTGTCTATTCGGCTTCCACACTAACCCATTGAGGATTAGGTGTCCAACATTTCCCCCCTTAATCCGAAGGGTTATGTATGAGTCCAAGAAGAGAGCTGTAATACAAATGTGCAAAAATGCATGGCAGTATTAGGCTGAATGTGCTCTCTGAAATGTTGGTATAAAGGGAGGTGGTTTAAGGATGACCACCAACACTGGAACTCTTAGTGTAGTTCCTAGAACTCTTCCAAAACTGGAAAAAAGCTGAAGTCTTCTATTAGAGGAAGTGCTCCTATTGTTTTGAAGAGGGAAACCTGCAACCATGAAAGGGAGGTCTCACCCTGCATAAAAGGGAGAACTTCAACCTGAAAAGGGAAGTCTCAGCTTGTGATGGTTTAAGGATGACCAACAACTCTGGAATGCTTAATGCAATTCTTGGAACTCTTCCAAAACTAGTAAGAAGCTGAAGTCTTCTGCTAGAGGAAGTGCTCCAATTCTATTCCTGGAATTCTTCCAAAATTGGAAAGAAGTTGAAGTCTTCTACTAGAGGAAGTGTCCCAGATTACCAACTGAAGGCGTGCTTAGGGGCATATTTGTCTCTAGCTACAACTCTGAAACTATTGTGGAAGGTTGTGGCTCAGGCTCACTTGATGTGGCTTTGAAGCTTGTAGATGACCATCATTCCCCCCTTTCAGATACAAGGTGAGATGATGGAGAAAACTCAACTGCCCATTGCCAAGAAGCGATCCATCCAAGTTGAATCTTTGTTCTTGCAGGACGTTTGTTTCTGAAGCATCTGTGTGAAGAATGGGTAGTTTTATGACAATGCTTACATGGATGAAGATCAAAACAGTGATCCTTTAGATGGCCAACTCGGTCACAATGTTGGCATTTCGCAATCTATTGTTGTTGTTGTGGTTGTGGAAGAGGGGCAGAATCTGGAACAGCTGGAGGTGAACTATCATGAAGGAATCCAACACTTTGAAACTGAATGGGCTTTGAGTAGTCTGGAATATGAAAGGACAAGTCCTTCTCATATCCAAGACCAGTTATGTGCTTGTTGTGGACAAGTTGTTCCCAAGGTCTGATGATGGGCTTGGGAAGTGCAGAATGAGTTTCTGCATCTGCATGTACAACTACTTCTTTATTGGGTACTAAATCTGAACCAACTGTAACATTATTGACTTGCTTTTGATGGGTTGCAGTCTCAATGTTCTGAACAGAAACATGTTCAGAATGACTCCTCTGTTTTAGTTCTTCTTGTTGTAGCTGAGATTAGAGCTACAAAAAATCAATCTTCTCTTGTGCATTTTGTAGACAGATCTGAATGTCTGTGAGAGAAACTTTGCTGACTTTTAATATATCATGATTAGTAGACAATATCAGAGTTTTGAAGAACTCTAATACTTCACTGATTCTGGCCATTTTTTCTTTACTGTCAAAATTAAAACTGATCACAGCTACTACTCAATGCAGAAAAGTAATACCCACTCACAGTACACAGCAATATCCTTTATAAATGTGCATCAAATGATCAATGTGCAACCAGCGAACACTAATTACAATCCATATAAAAATAAGAGTTTACTCATGACTAATAGCTAAACTTTTCTCCACAAAAGATTACTTTTATTTGTCAAAACAATCACAGCCTTTATACAGCCCACCAAACTCTTTATGCAACAGTCAAATCAAGGAATCGATGCACTATAATGAGTTTTAAATACAATGCCACAACTGGGCAGCAGTAACTGCAAACTTGCCTAGATCCTCAAAATACTCCTTCACTTTCAAAGCAGAAATAATGGCTATCGAAACTTCAACAGCTATGCTTTTACTAGGGTACGAACAAATATTCTCTGATCTTGCCACTTTCTTATCTATATTAATTTTTTTATTATTAGGAAGCCTTTGCATCAAATTTCTCAAAAAATCTGACACTCATCAATATGAATAATCATGAAGCTGAATAAGGGAAAATGTAAGGCATTAAAAACAAATGATCGTTATCAATTTTTCACTTAAAAGCAGAGTAAATTTTGAAATTCCAGCACTAGCTGTGTTTATTGTTCCCCTAGCAATGAATGTTTTGTACTCGTAGAGCAAAAGATCGCCTTGTAGAATTCTCCTTTTGCACAATACTCTCTGAAAAAGCATCTGTTTGTTTTTGGATGATTTTTAATTGCCAAGGCACACGATTTTCTGCTCTGCATATCAGAAAATCAGTTTGTTTTTCCTCTTTTTGCTAAGGCTTAGGGAACGAAATATCATTTTGCTGCTGAGTTAGAGAGACAAGCACAGAATTTCAAAGATTCATCCTACTGTGTGTGCCCTAGCTCCAAAGTAGTGGCTCTATTATCTCCAAATCTGTGGCTACAAATTAAATTAGTAGTAGGAACTTACTGGAAGAGACACCAACGTCGTTGCTAGAAAATCCATCCACAAAATGTTGAAGAATAAGGTCACGAATCTCTGAAACTGCCCAAAGGCCCACAGATTTTCCGCTCTCAGACCTACAATTTTTCAACTCTGAATCTCACAAATTTTGTAGTGCTAGAACCCTCGATTCTACAGCTCCAGAATACACGAATTTGATACTGACTCGATAAGCTACATAGGAAACAAACGTAGCCACACCAAACACACCAAGTGGCATAGGCCACCAATCAACGTGCATATACCAAACAACCTTAAAAAATAATTTAACACACAAGATACACACAGTATGAATGAGTGAGCAAGCTAATAGGGTGGATGCATGTGTATAGAATGACCCTTACAATGTAGTAACCAACTGTTTTGTTAGCCACAACACCACTACACTGCATCAGGATGCATTTATCGTTTAACCAACGCATAAACAAAGCCTTGAACACACTGCAACAGGTATTGAGGTATATACCATGCGAAATAAGGCGAATAGCGAGGTATGAGGCAATATGGAGAGCGTTATGATGAGTGGTATACTAACGTTCAATATACAACCACGCAGCAGATTCCATACGCAACACACCAGTTCACAGTTATTGAAAATTGCAGGATTTGTTCACGTTGGGTCCACCACAATAGCTTTCAACACAAAATATGTATCGACCTCTAGAAATAGTGTTTAAGGACACATAACTCCAGGAGGAAGTCTTTAAAGTCGTTAGATTTGTGTCGATACGCATGAACTATATGCTCACAAACACCCACTTAGTAGACAGAAGACGGAGCCTTATTTGAGCCTGTTTAAGGATGGGAATCACTGTTTCATGCTGCCAAAAATCGTCACTCAAGTCATGGGTTCAAAACTTGATATTGGGTCCAGAATCCGTGGTCTAAAGTCTTTAAAACGGCTTCGTCTTCGGCTTCGCAGAAGACTCAAGACTGTAATTCCAGTGGAGAAAGTTTGCCCAGAAAGAGCTGCCGACAAAGAGCACCGAATTCTTCAATTATTCGCAAGAGATGCCTTATGCAATCCACAACATTCATGGGCTTCAAAAATAAAGCTAGGGTTTCATAACAGCATTCATACCAAGAACATAAAAATTAAGGTCAGTATTGCTCGAACGTCCCATTCTGCACTCACCTCAACCATTTCATCAATATCCACCTTTAAGAACACCAGAATTCCTACCATAGCATTCAACATTTACTTAAAAACGCATATGACAAAGGGTGTAGTCTAGACAAAAGGCACGGTCTTGACAGGAAAGTGCATATATGACACTGCCACAAAAGGCATAGACTTCACAAAGAAACGGTCAAAGGTAGTGGAAGAAAAATACGTTATAGCAAATGTGCATGAATTTCGATTAGGCACAATAGAGAGATAATCCAAGAAATCAACAGAGTAAAAGCAACAAATTTCTGACTGTCACTGAATTAATGGAGTGTTATGGACAGTGAACAAAAATGTCATAACTGATATGCACATAGAGGCCACAAAAGAAATGGATCAAAATGGAGTAGGACCAACAATCGCCTACTCTGATACCATGTTAAACACACATGGGCAGCAAAGGAATATGAAAGATAAACATGAGAATCTAAAGGATAAAACATGGGAGTAAATTTTTATTAACAATTGATATACATTTATAGTACATAGTTTGACCGTTGAGTTCCACATCCCAAGGTCTCCTGGACTTCCTTTTGTCTATTCGGCTTCCACACTAACCCATTGAGGATTAGGTGTCCAACA
>APFE030857997.1:0-40150 GCA_000404065.3 Pinus taeda
TCTCTCCAAAGAAAATAGTGCTAGGGTTTTGTATTGACTATTTTGCTACCAATTCCATCCTTCAAATCCCTCAGTCACTCCCTTACCCCATTTCTCCATTGATTTCCTTATTCCCTAAATTCACACACCCTTATATTCACTAGTTCCATATCCCAAATCCCCTTTCCCAAACTCCCAACTACTCTCTAATCCCCAAACCCTAGTCCTATATCAAAAAATCCTAAATCATACCCTAATTCCCTAATTAAACCCGAGCCCAACAGTCCCTAAATCCCTCACTATTTTCTCCCTCCACAGTCCCTCATATCATTGTTTCCCTTTGTGGCAAAAGTCAAGAAACATCACAATCACTTACTTCTCATCAAGGCAGCTCCAAGACAATTCATCCACTAACAGAGATGGCATCTGATCCTTCATATGAATGTGATGAAGAGACACACAGTGACTCTCCTATAGAGGTACATGTAGCCAGGAGACCTCATAAAGGTGGCAAAACATTCGGGAGAATCGCCAAGCTGCCCAAAGGAGGAGGGTGGAGTTCACATCACCAGAGCAAGAAATCAATGTTGATCAGGAGTCTTGGCTTGAAAGAGAAAATATCCACTTAGAGAGGTTGTTGGACAAGGCCGACAAGGAGAAGGCATTGCTGAGACATATGGCATATCATTATATGGCAAGGAACAAGGTTTGCATGGCGAGAATTAGGAGATTAAAGGCAAAATTGAAGAAGGCACCAAAGAGGTGTAAGGAGCATGAAGGACTTCAGATATTGGCTGAGGCTTCATTGGCCCAACACAATTCTTGATGCAGAAGACTCAGCCCAAATTTCCAAAAATTTGGGGCACTTTTAGCATTTTTGGAATTTTTGGCACTAAAACACATAAATTTCTGCTCTATCCGTCGCGCCACCTGGTGCTCGCTTTTGATGGGAGCATAGTTTTGAGAAAAACTCAACATATTTGGATTTTTCATGAAAATATATGCATGCTCACAAATTACCAAGAAATTTTGACAGGTTTTGAGCCCCCAAAAAGGTCAAAAACACCCTAAAATTGGCCTTTCTGCCCCTATTTGGACACACAGGAAGGAGTGTTGGGAGAACTGAGTTTTGGAGGGGTAAATGGAGGCCACATTGAAAAATTCCACTTGGGTTGGAAAGTAGACAGGCGGACCCTTCCAACATGGACACTTGGTGTGAATTTGGACATCGGGAAGGACTCCAAAAGTGGGTCCAAACAGGCACTATAACAGAGAATCAGGGGCAACACATAGAAGAAAAATTGCTAGTTTGACCAGGTATTGCTCTGTTTTTCACCCAGCTTTGGCTAGTTTGACTTTTTCACTTTCTTAGTGGCAAATTGGTGATGTAATTTAAGGTACATTGATGGATCATGATGTAAATATGTCAAATTTTCACTTATGGAGGTAGATTCATTGGTTAAAATGTTGTTTGAAACTGAATGGATCAGTTCCCTATTTTTTAGAGGCATGCTGTTCCACTGCCTAATTTGTAGTTCTTAGATTAGAATTAGTTGGAACAACTCCTAAACTCATGAGCTCGACCCCTAGAGGCTAGGATGAGTTGTTGTTTGCCTATATCTTATGTTTTTCAGTCATTAGCATGGTTGGACTTTGGAGAAAGCCTTGAGCTTCATTATACACTCATCTCAGCATTTTGGCTAAGGAATTGAGACTAGGGTTTGCAGCACTCTTTGGGATCCATGTGGTAGTTTGTCTTGGAACAATGCTTTCTTTTTTTATTGTGAATTTGCTTACGTTTTTATGTATGCCATTCTCTATTTGATTTCTTCTTAACTAAACAAACAAGAGTGTAAGTAGAATCCATTGAAATTGTAGTGCTCTACTTGAGGTTTGCTCTAGTTTGTTGATGTTTTTAGCTATTTGGAGAGGATCCATGACATACCTTGCCCTCTTCAGCTCCTCACCTATATAATATTTCCATCTCATTTAATTTCAAGTGCCAAAAACGATTTTCTATCTTGCCCCATTGAGACCTCTGCAGGACTGTGCCTCATTCCCCGCACCCAAAATCTGCCTTCTCATCTGAGCCAGCAAAATCATCATTTTATTCCAAAAATATTTCACATGCATACCTAGTCTAAGATTAGTAATCGAATCAGTCATCTCAAGCCCTTAGTGATCATAATTTACTGAGATTGACCTAGAGAGAGACCTCTCCTGACCTGGTAGGGCTAGCTACCAGGCTGAGCGTTGTTTGATGTGGACCTAGAATCTTACCTTTTCAGCATGAAGTAAATCTAGGCTCTAACATAGTGGCGCATACTGGGGAAGAAAGTTTATTTTCGTTGTTTGCCTTTCTAGACTGCAGACGGAGCTTGAAGTTAGCTAGGTAGCCTTTGAAATGCTTTTTCTTTGCATTAGCGAATGTAGATGAAAGCTAATTCAGTCAATCTCCGGTCTAGTTTATAAACTGAACATATGATCTAAATGATCACCCCAGTACATGTATCAAGTTAGATCTGATTGTTGATGGTGGACAACGATCAAACATAGCAAGGCTGAAATCATTCACCTGGTGATTCCAAATCAGTTTCAAGATCAAATCCAAAGACTCCATTGGAGGATGAACCCGATCAGCAAAAACATGAAAGGACAATATGGAAAGATCAGGTATTCAAGTTGGAATTTCATCCAAGACATTTTACCTCCTATATCCCATGCTTTCCCTAAAAATCATGACCTATATCTACCAAGATTTGATGATGAACGCGACAACATCACTGCTGAGAGACATTTATTGAACTTTGAGTATTTTCTTGATCTTTTTGAAGTTGATGAAGAAGATGTTAATATTAGGCTTTTTTCTCTTACTTTGCAAGGCAAAGTTAAGAGTTGGTTCAAAACACTGCCTGATGCCAGCATCTCAGATTTCCAGCAGTTCGTCAAAGTTTTCCTCGATAGGTGGGAGGTTAGACAAAACCCTTTCTTGATTATAGAAGAGTATAACCAGCTGAAAATATTGCTAGGGGAGACAATACAAAAATTTTCTGCCAGATTTAACCGAGTTTATTATTCGATGCCTATTAGTATAAGACCTCCTCCTGGATCTGATCTCTTGCACTACCCGGGTGCCTTTGATCCGGAAATGGAGTTTCAGTTGAGAGAAAGGAACCTTGAAACACTTGAAGAGATGCAAAATAGTGCAGTAGATGTAGAGGCTCATTTGCTGATTCGAAGGGAAAAGTTGAAGGAAGAAGAGATGAAAAACATAGATCCGGAGTAAGCGACATCTCTAGAGGTAAATCTTGACATTTTGGTAAGTGCAGTGGAAGAGATGATGCAAAGGATCACCATAAGGAATGAGTATAATGTTAAAGCCCATGGCTCGTTGATTGAAGAAGAACAGGTTGCTGATCCAAAACATCTTCTTTCTTATCCCAATTGTCATAGATCTGATAATGATTGTCTTATAGATCAACTTGATGAAGAGAGATCTATTGATATGACATGTATGCTTGATCATGTATTTTATACTGATGATTTGCCTAAGTTTGATTAGTATGATGATGATGATTATGTTCTCCAAACATAAGATACTCTTACAGACAAATCAGTGGCTAGTTGGTGGGAGGAGAAAGTTCATTTTCAGCAGCTCGATTATAGTAATCAGTCAATGCATATCAGTGATGACAGTGACAAGGAAAGTGCAACAAATTTTGAAGTAAGTGAAAGATCTTTACCTTTTTGTTTTACTTCATTTCAATTCATCAGAGACAACATTCATGCAATCAGAAATCAATTGTCGACAAGTATTGATCTGGACCATCTTGAGGGCAATGAAAACCTTGTTCAAGACTTCTCATATCCAGATTTGCAGCCCCTGAATGCCATTGATTGTCAAGTTGTAGATGAGGACTTGGAAGTTGGCACATATGATCGAACGATGCAAGATGATTCTGTACCTTTTTGTTTTGAATCATTTACTCTCATCAAAACCAATAGAAAATGGGTTGCAACAGCCTTTTCAAGTTTTTCATTATCCAATAGCTAATGTGTTGGATGATGTTTGCAGTCAAAGTCCTTCTCCTATCTGTCAGCTTGACAAAAGTATTGATACAAGCTTGAGCCGGCAGCCGGTTTCTTTGTCACTTTCAGCAGGAGTCTTGTCACAAAGCTTAGATCAAAGTTTTCATTTATGGTATGAGGAGAGGAGAAGTAATCCATTGGATGAGCTAAGTCCTAGTGCGCATGAACTTCAAGATCCTTATGCAGTGTTTTTGGAGGCGGATAGAGAATCCATATCATTCAACGGATCTGTTTCTAAGTTTTAATGGGATTTTCCTTTTAGTATTTCTCCCTTGTCGTTCGTAACTGAGCACTTGCAGAGAATTCAAACAGCAGCTGGAATACTTACCTGGTTGCATTGTTTGTTTCATTTCACTTGATCAGGTGATGAATGGAACAACTAGAGTAGGTTGTATTGAATAAGCTTCATATTGAGCATATTTTCCATTTTGTCGGTTGTGTTTAAGTATCGAGTCCATTTTTAGTTGAGTGAGAGTCAATTTGTGTCATCAAGTCATCAGTTTTTAGTCATGTATTTCAGCTTGAGTTTTTGACTCCATTGCCCAATGGATGAAGGCACTGTCTTCTTTCCAAAGATCTATAGTTCTTGGCACCTCCAAGGAGTTACCATCCCCATTGGAGCCAATGTTAGTGTCAATCTTTGCAGCCTTCCTCCAGTGATCAAACATGCTCTTACAAAGTGATTTTAAGGTGTCAAGGTCAATTTTTTGTCATTTCAGTGAGTCTTTAAGGAAAACTTGGTCACTATGCATTAGGTCTAGGGTTTGCTTTTAGTCCTGTCAAAGTTGTCCAAATGTCAGTCCATGTCACTATTCCGCTAAGTGTACCATCATTCGGATGGTTTTCATCATCATGTCAGGTTCCACTAGGTCATTTTACACCTCGTTCATGTTTCAGTTGTGCTTAGGTTAGGTTCATTTCCCTCTCCTAGGGTTTTGAAGGTAATTTCTCTTAGATGGTCAAATCATCAGCAAAACTTGTATCCTGATGTTCATACACCTTCCCCTATCCTTAATGTACCTTATTAAACACTTCCCATCACTAAGATCCCCCAAATTCCTCACTTTTCCACAAACCCTAGTTTCTTGCTACAACTTGACAATTTTCTAGTTTGGGCCTGTGTTTAGCCCTTTTGGACCCCTTCCCCTCACTCAATCTTTGAAATTCCACCTTCCCATACTTCCTAACATCCCTCCCTACTTACCAAAATTTTCTCAAGGATTTAGAAGCCCCTTATCCCCTTCATTTCGCTTCATTTTGATAAATCCCCTGTTCTAGACATCGGGGTAGGTTTTACTACAATGATGTTTTTGAGCAAGAAGAGATGAATTTTAGAAAACTAAGAGAGGTTTTTTTTCAAAATGGGCCAAGGAAGAAACAACTCCTTCACTTTTTACACTAGTGTCATGGTTTAGGAGAAATGTCAAAAATACAGTTGCCTCAGGAGAATTGATGCACCTTTGAAGTGACCTTGGGAAAATCAAGTTTTCTCTTGGCGTAGTTGGCCAAATGACTTTCCTGATGAGTCCAATGATAACTATACACAAAGGTCTTTCCAATGATCTATCATGAGCTCAATTTGGAGTTGAGGAAAACCTTCAAAATTTGACTGCAACAACACTTTGCCTTTAGGTAGCCTCATTTATTCTGACTAGTATTGGGAGATTTGACTTTTGGTAGGGAAAATGAAGTCCAAATTGAAAAATTCTAGTTGGATTGGAAAGTAGACTCAAAGCTATTTCCAGCAAGCTATCATGAGCCCAATTTAGACAGAAGGAAGTCATCCAAAAGTCTCCTGGAAATAGCACGATGCATTGGGAAGGTGGCACGATGCACATAACAGCCGCGACACATTGGGTAGTGCTCTACAGTGTAAATTTACACGGGCGTGGCGCACATAACTTGCGTAGCGCATTGGGTTTGATGCATGGTGCATACAGACAACAAACCCAAAAAATTCAAAAACTTGCTCCAAATAACTCAAAACGTGTGGGTCTTCACTTGTACAAGTAGGTTGAGCTTCTATTATTGTTTTTCATCCAACTTTGGTGCTTGTTTGATGGTCATTGCCTTATGGTGGTTGGATAAGAAGGTCAAACCCTACCTTTCTCTCCAAAGAAAATAGTTCTAGGGTTTTGTATTAACTATTTTGCTACTAATTCCATCCTTCAAATCCCTCAATCACTCCCTTACCCCATTTTTCCATTGATTTCCTTATTCCCTAAATTCACATACCCTTATATTCACTAGTTCCATATCCCAAATCCCCTTTCCCAAAGTCCCAAATACTCTCTAATCCCCAAACACTAGTCCTATATCAAAAACTCCTAAATCATTCCCTATTTCCCTAATTAAACCCTACCCCAACAGTCCCTAAATCCCTCACTATTTTCTCCCTCCACAATCCCTCATATCTCTGTTTCCCTTGGTGGCAAAAGTCAAGAAACATCACAATCATTTACTTCTCATCAAGGCAGCTCCAAGACAATTCATCCACTAGAAGAGATGGCATCTGATCCTTCATATGACTGTGATGAAGAGACACATAGTGACTCTCCTACAGAGGTACATGCAACGAGGAGACCTCATAAAGGTGGCAAAACATTCGGGAGAATCGCCAAGCTGCCCAAAGGAGGAGGGTGGAGTTCACTTCACTACAGCAACAAATCAATGCCGATCTGGAGTCTTGGCTTGAAAGAGCCAATATCCACTTAGAGAGCCTATTGGACAAGGCTGAAAAGGATAAGGCATTGGTGAGACATATGGCATATCATTATATGGCAAGGAACAAGGTTTCCATTGCGAGAATCGAGAGTTTAAAGGCAAAATTGAAGAAGACACCAAAGAGGTGAAAGGAGTATGAAGGACTTCAGATATTGGCTAAGGGTTCCTCGCCCCAACACAATGCTTGATGGAGAAGACTTAGCCCAAATTTCAAAAAAATTGGGGTACTTTTAGCATTTTTGGAATTTTTGGCACTAAAACACAGAAATTTTTGCTCTATGTGTCGCGCCACCTAGCACTCACTTTTGACGGAGGCATCATTTTGAGAAGCTCAACATATTTGGATTTTTCATGAAGAAATATGCATGATCGCAAATGGCCAAGAAATTTTGACAGGTTTTGAGCCCCCAAAATGGTCAAGAACACCCTAAAAATGGCTTTTCTACCCCTATTTTGACAAATAGAAAGCAGTGTTGGGAGAACTGAGCTTTGGAGGGGAAAATGGAGGCGAAATTCAAAAATTCCACTTGGGTTGGAAAGTAGACAGGCAGAGCTTTCCAAAAAGCACAATTGGAGTGAACGTGGACATCGGGAAGGACTCCAAAAGTGGGTCCAAACAGGTGTTATGCATAGAGAATCAAGTGCGACGCATAGAGGAAAAATTGCCAATTTGACCAAGTATTGGTTTGTTTTTCGACCAACTTTGGCCAGTTTGACATTTCCACTTTCTTAATGGAAAATTTGTGATGTAATTTAAGGTACATTGATGGATCATGATGTAAATATGTAAAATTTTCACTTATGGAGGTAGATTCATTGGTTAAAATGTCTTTTGAAACTGAATGAATCAGTTCCCTAGTTTTTAGAGGCATACTGTTCCGCTGCCTAATTTGTAGTTCTCAGTTTGGAATTAGTTGGAACAGCTCCTAAACTCATGAGCTCGACCTATAGAGGCTAGGATGAGTTGTTGTTTGCCTATATCTTATTTTTTTTCAGTCATTAGCATGGTTGGACTTTTGAGAAATCCTTGAGCTTCATTGTACACTCATATCAGCATTTCAGCTAAGGAATTCAGACCAGGGTTTGCAACACTCTTTGGGATCCATGTGGAAATTTGTCTTGGTATAGTGCTTTCATTTGTTATTGTGAATTTTCTTATGTGCTTATGTATTCCATTCTCTATCTGATTTCTTCTTAACTAAACAAACAAGAGTGTAAGTAGAATCCATTGAAATTGCAGTGCTCTACTTAAGGTTTTCTTTAGTTTCTTGATGTTTTTAGCTGTTTGGAGAGGATCCATGACTTACCTTTCCCTCTTCAGCTCCTCACATATCTAATATTTCCATCTCATTTAATTTAAAGTGCCAAAAATTATTTCCTATCTTTCCCAATTGAGACCTCTACAGGACTGTGCCTCATTCCCCGCACCCAAAATTTGCCTTCTCATCTGAGCCAACAAAATCATCATTTTATTCCAAAACTCTTGCACATGCATACCTATCCTAATATCAATAATCTAATCGGCCATATCAAGCCCTTAGTGATCACAATTTGCTGAGATTGACCCGGAGAGAGCCCACTCCTGACCTGGTAGGGCTAGATACCAGGCTAAGCGTGGTTTGATGTGGACCTAAAATCTTACCTTTGTAGCCTGAGGTAAATCTAGGCTCTGACATAGTGGCGACCACACTGGGGAAGAAAGTTTATTTTTATTGTTTGGCTTTGTAGACTACAGATGGAGCCTGAAGTTAGCCAACTGGCCTTCGAAACGCTCTTGCTTTGCATTAGAAAAAGTAGATGAAAGCTACTTCAATCAATCTCTGGTCTAGTTTATAAATTGGACATATGATCTAAACAATCACCCCAGTACATGTATCAAGTTAGATCTGATTGTTGATGGTGGAAAACGATCAGAAACAACAAGGTTGAAATCATTCACCTGACGATTCCAAATCAGTTTCGAGATTAAATCCAAAGACTGCATTGGAGCATGAACCTGATCAACAAAAACATGAAAGGAAAATATGGAAAGATCAGGTATTCAAGTTGGAATTTCATCCAAAACATTTTGTTCTTTGTTTTAAATTATTTCTTCTCTTTTCCCGAGAATGTCAAGAAGGCTTTGCAAAGTATATTATATTTGAAAAATGATCCTCGACCTGTATTTGGTTCCTTCCCTTTGAAGATTGTAAATACCAAAGATTTGCATGCCTTTGAATTTGATCAAGACCCTTCTTTTGAATCGTGTGATGACCGTCTTCAAATTGATGAGCCCCAAGAGACCAAGACTGATTCTATAGCTTCTGTACATACCCTTGTACCTTGTAAAATTCTAGATTGATACAAGCCTCTGTTTTTACCTCCTATATCCCATGCTTTCCCTAAAAATCATGACCTATATCTAGCAAGATTTGATGGTGAACGCGACAACATCACTGCTGAGAGACATGTATTAAACTTTGAGTCTTTTCTTGATCTTTTTGAAGTTGATGAAGACGATGTTAGTATTAGGCTTTTTGCTCTTTCTTTGCAAGGCAAAGTCAGGAGTTGGTTCAAAACCCTGCCTGATGCGAGCATCTCAGATTTCCAGCAGTTCGTCAAAGTTTTCCTCAACATGTGGGTGGTAGAAAAAACCCTTTCTTGATTATAGAAGAGTATAACCAACTAAAAATATTGCCATGGGAGACAGTACAACAATTTTCTACCAGATTTAACGAAGTTTATTATTCGATGCCTGTTAATATAAGAGCTCCTCCTAGATCCACTCTCTTGCACTACTCGGGTGCCTTTGATCTGGAAATGGAGTTTCAGCTGAAAGAAAGGAACCTTGCAACACTTGAAGAGATGAAAAATAGTGCAGTACATGTAGAGGCTCATTTGCTGATCCGAAGGGCAAAGTTGAAGGAAGAAGAGATGAAAAGCATAGATCCGGAGGAACTGACATCTCTAGAGGTAAAGCTTGACATTTTGGTAAGTGCAATGGAAGAGATGATGCAAAGGATCACCACAAGGAATGAGTATAATGTTCAAGCCCATGGCTTGCTAATTGAAGAAGAAAAAGCTGTTGATCCAAAACATCTTCTTTCTTGTCCCAATTGTCATAGATCTGATAATGATTGTCTTATAGATCATCTTGGATAAGAAAGATCTGTTGATATGACATGTATGCTTGATGATGTGTTTTATACTAATGATTTGCCTAAGTTTGGTCAGTATGATGATGATGATTATGTTCTCCAAATAGAAGCTACTCTTACAGGCAAATCAACAGCTAGTTGGTGGGAGGAGAAAGTTCATTTTTAGTATCTCAAATACAATAATCAGTCGATGCATATCAGCAATGTCAGTGACGAGGAAAGTGTAGTAACTTTTGAAATAAGTGAAAGATCTTTACCTTTTGGTTTTGCTTCATTTCAGTTCATGAGAGACAACATTCATGCAATTAGAAATCAACTGTCGACAAGTCTTGATCTGGACCATCTTGAGGGTAATGAAAACCTTGTTCATGACTTCTCATATCCAGATTTGCAGCCCCCAAATACCATTGATTTTCAATTGTAGTTGAGGACTCGGAAGCTGGCACATATGATCGAATGATGCAAGATGATTTTGTACCTTTTTGTTTTGAATCATTTCAATTTTTGAAGGGTAGATTGCATAGTATATCTTCAAATGAGAAGCCTATAGGAAATCAATTACTCTCATTGAAACCAATAGAAAATGGGTTGCAATAGTCTTTTCAAGTTTTTCATGATCCAATAGCTAATGTGTTGGATGATGTTTCCAGTCGAAGTCCTTCTCCTATCTGTGAGCTTGACAAAAGTATTGATACAAGCTTGATCTGGGAGCCAGTTTCTTTGTCATTTTCAGCAAGAGTCTCGTTACAAAGCTTAGATCAAAGTTTTCATTTATGGTATGAGGAGAAGAGAAGTAATCCATTGGATGAGCTAAGTCCTAGTGTGCATGAACTTCAAGATCCTTATGCAGTGTTTTTGGAGGTGGATAGAGAATCCATATCATTCAACGGATCTGTTTCAAAGTTTTCATGGGAGTTGCCTTTCAGTAGTTCTCTCTTGTTGTTCATAAGCGAACACTTGCGGAGAATTCAAACAGCAGCTAAAATACTTCCCTGGGTGCATTGGTTGTTTCATTTCCCTTGATCAGGTGATGAATGGAACAACTAGAGTAGGTTGTATTGAATAAGCTTCATATTGAGCATCTTTTTCATTTTGTCGATTGTGTTTAAGTATCGAGTCCGTTTTTAGTTGAGTGAGAGTCAATTTGTGTTGTCAAGTCATCAGTTTTTAGTCATGCGTTTTAGCTTGAGTTTTTGACTCCTTTGCACAATGGATGAAGGCAATGTCTTCTTTCCAAAGATCTGTAGTTCTTGGCACCTCCAAGGAGCTACCATCCCCATTGGAGCCAATGTTAGTGTCAATTTTGCAGCATTCCTCTAGTGATAAAAAATGCTCTTACAAAGTGATTTTAAGGTGTCAAGGTCAATTTTTTTCATTTTAGTGAGTCTTCAAGCAAAAATTTGTCACTAGGCATTAGGTTTGCTTTTAATCCTATCAAAGTTGTCCAAATGTCAGTCCATGTCACTATTCAGCTGAGTGTACCATCATTCAGAGGGTTTTCATCATCATGTCATGTTCCGCTGGGTCATTTTACACCTTGTTCATGATTCAATTGTGCCTAGGTAAGGTTCATTTCCCTCTCCTAGGGTTTCGAAGGGAATTTCTCTTAGATGGTGAAATCATCAGCAAAAATTGTGTCCTAATGTTCATACACCTTCCTCTATCCTTGATGCACCTTATTAAACACTTCCCATCACTGAGATCTCCCAAATTCCTCATTTTTCCACAAACCCTAGTTTCTTGCTACAACTTGACAATTTTCTAGGTTGGGTCTGGGTTTAGCCCTTTTGGACCCCTTCCCCTCACTCAATATTTGAAATTCCACTTGGCCCTATTTCCTAACATCCCTCCCTAATTCCCAAAATTTTCTCAAGGATTTAGAAGCCCATTATACGCTTCATTTCGCTTCATTTCGACAAATAACCTGTTCCACACATCGGGGTAGGTTTTACTACAATGATGTTTCTGAGCAAGAAAAGATGAATTTTATAAAACTGAGTGAAGCTTTTGTCCCCAATGGACCAAGGAAGAAAAACCTCCTTCACGTTTTATAAAGGTGTCATGGTTTAGGAAAAATGTCAAAAATACAGTTGCCTCGGGAAAATTGATGCACCTCTGGAGTGACATTGGGAAAATCGAGTTCTCTCCTAGCTTGCTTAGCCAAATGACTTGTTTGATGCATCCGCGATAACTAGATACAAAGCGTTTTCTAATGAGCTATCCTGAGCTCAATTTGGAGTTGAGGAAGACCTTCAAAAGTTGACTGCAATAATACTCTGCCTTTAGGTAGCCTCATTTTGTACATTTTGGCCAGTCTTGGGAGATTTGACTTTTAGTAGGGAAAATAAACTTCAAATTGAAAAATTCTAACAAGGTTGGAAAGTAGACTCAAGGCCCTTTCCAACGCGCTATCCTGCACCTAATTTGGACACTAGGAAGTCCTCCAAAAGTCTCCTGGAAAAAGCGTGACGCATTGGGCAGGTGGCGCGACACACATAACAGGCATGCCACATTGGGCAGTGCTCTGTAGTGTAAATTTACACCCGAACAACGCACATAACTGGTGCGGGGCATTAGGTTTGATGTGTGGCACATACAGCTAGCAAGCCCAAAAACTTCAAAAACTTGCTCCAAATATCTCAAAACTCATGGGTCTTCACTTGTACAAGTAGGTTGAGCTTCTATTATTGTTTTTCATCCAACTTTGGTGCTTCTTTGATTGTGGTTCCCTTATGATGGTTGGATAAGAAATTCAAACCCTACCTCTCTCTCCAAAGAAAATAGTGCTAGTGTTTTGTATTGACTATTTTGCTACCAATTCCATCCTTCAAATCCCTCAATCACTCCCTTACCACATTTTTCCAATGATTTTCTTATTCCCTAAATTCACACACCCTTATATTCACTAGTTCCATATCCCAAATCCCCTTTCCCAAAGTCCCAAATACTCTCTAATCCCCAAACCCTAGTCCTATATCAAAAACTCCTAAATAATTCCCTAATTCCCTAATTCCCTAATTAAACCCTACCCCAACAGTCCCTAAATCCCTCACTATTTTCTCCCTCCACAGTCCTTCATATCATTGTTTCTCTTGGTGGCAAAAGTCAAGAAACATCACAATCACTTACTTCTCATCAAGGCAGCTCCAAGACAATTCATCCACTAGCAGAGATGGAATCTGATCCTTCATATGACTGTGATGAAGAGACACACAGTGACTCTCCTACATAGGTACATGTAGCTAGGAGACCTCATAAAGGTGGCAAAACATTCGGGAGAATCACCAAGTGGGCCAAAGGAGGAGGGTGGAGTTCACTTCACTAGAGCAAGAAATCAATCCCAATCGGGAGTCTTGGCTTGAAAGAGCCAATATCCACTTAGGGATGCTGTTGGAAAAGGCCAAAAAGGAGAAGGCATTGGTGAGACATATGGCATATCATTATATGGCAAGGAACAAGGTTTGCATGGCGAGAATCAGGAGTTTAAAGGCAAAATTGAAGAAGGCACCAAAGAGGTGAAAGGAGAATGAAGGAATTCAGATATTGGCTGAAGCTTTCTTGGCCCAACACAATGCTTGATGGAGAAGACTCAACCCAAATTTCAAAAAATGTGTGGCAATTTTATCATTTTTGGATTTTGGCACTAAAACACAGAAATTTCTGCTCTATGCACCGCGCCACCCGACGCTCGCTTTTGATGGAGGCATAATTTTGAGAAAAACTCAACATATTTGGATTTTTCATGAAAAAATATGCATGCTCACAAATGGCCAAGAAATTTTGACAGGTTTCGAGCCCCCAAAAAGGTCAAAGACACCCTCAAAATGGCCTTTTTGCTCGTATTTTGACAAACAGGAAGCAATTTTGGGAGAACTGAGTTTTGGAGGGGATAATGGAGGCCAAATTGAAAAAATCCACTTGGGGTGGAAATTAGATAAGCAGACCTTTCCAAAAAGCACACTTGGAGGGAATTTGGACATCGGGAAGGACTCCAAAACTGAGTCCAAATAGGTGCTACACATAGAGAATCAGGCGTCGTGTATAGAGGAAAAATTGCTAGTTTGACCAAGTATTACTCTGTTTTTCGCCCAACTTTGGCTAGTTTGACTTTTTCACTTCCTTAATGGCAAATTTGTGATGTAATTTAAGGTACATTGATGGATCATGATGTAAATATGTCAAATTTTCACTTATGGAGGTAGATTCATTGGTTAAAATGTTGTTTGAAACTGAATGAATCAGTTCCCTAGTTTTTAGAGGCATGTTGTTCCAGTGCCTAATTTGTAGTTCTCAGTTTAGAATTAGTTGGAATAGATCCTAAACTCATGAGCTCGACCACTAAAGGATAGGGTGAGTTTTTGGTTTGCCTATATCTTATCTTTTTCAGTCATTAGGATGGTTGGACTTTTGAGAAAGCCTTGAGCTTCACTGTACACTCATATCAACATTTTGTGTAAGGAATTGAGACCAGGGTTTGCAACACTCTTTGGGATCCATGTGGCAATTTGTCTTGGTATAGTGCTTTATTTTGTTATTGTGAATTTTCTTATGTGTTTATGTATGCCATTCTCTATCTGATTTCTTCTTAATTAAACAAACAAGAGTGTAAGTAGAATCCATTGAAATTGCAGTGCTCTACTTGAGGTTTTCTTTAGTTTCTTGATGGTTTCAATTGTTTGGAGAGGATACATGACTTACCTTGCCCTCTTCAGCTCCTCACCTGTCTAATATTTCCATCTCATTTAATTTCATGTGCCAAAAATGATTTCCTATCTTGCCCCATTGAGACCTCTGCAGGACTGTGCCTCATTCCCCACACCCAAAATCTGCCTTCTCATCTAAGCCAAAAAAATCATCATTTTATTCCAAAAGTCTTGGACATACATACCTAACATAAGCTTAGTGATCGAGTCGGTCATCTCAAGCCTTTAGTGATCATAATTTTCTGAGATTGACCTAGAGAGAGCCCTTTCCTAACCTAGTAGGGCTAGCTATAAGGCTAGGTGTGGTTTGATGTGGACCTAAAATCTTACCTTTTCAGCCTGAGGTAAATCTAGGCTCTAACATACCTCACCTTGTACCCCTTGTCATTTATTTCCAAATGAGAGCGGAGCATATTTTTGGAGCAATATGGAGAAACGTTCCTCACAAAAAAAGGGGGACAAAAGTTTTTTTCCCATCAATGCAAAAGGGGGAGACTAATGGCATTATTGTTATTGATAGAAAAGTGGTAGCAACATGACAAAGGAGTAGAAAATCAGTAGCAAGGAAAAGAGAAAAGAAGTAGTAGCAATAAGCATGTATGGTTGTGATCAAGGAAAAGAAGCAATGAAAGAGTAAAAAAATATGAGATAGAAATGGAGAAGAAAGGCACAGAAAGAAGAGGTGATGGTGAAGGAGAAGCAATAAGGAAAAGGAATATGTTGTTATAGATTCAAAGAAACAAGATATGCTTGGTATGCTTGATGACAACAGAACAAGGGAGCAGCAAATATGTTGATGGCTTAGAGGAAGTTGATTCTTACATGTGTTGTGTGTAAGGCTCATTTAAACAATGATTTGTTGCAGAAAATTGTTGTGATGAAAGGCAAGGCAAGACTCCATGAAAACAAAGATAAGGTTGGCAAGATAATGACATGGATATGCTGTGATGCACATCTAAGGAAAAGGAAAAGATGTTGCAAATATTTTTTTGTGATGCATTAATGGAATATGTTTTTATTGATCATGGGGATTGAATGCTAAATCATACAGTCATATGTTATTCCTAAAATGTTACATGATGTTAGCATTATGTTGATGAAATTAATCATTACATGTGGATGAAAATAATATTGGGTGGATGATTTATTTTTGTGTTCTAATATTAAAAATATGAAGAGTTTGGAAACAAATGAGTGGAAGTCAAAGAGTAAAGCATGTTTATTTCATATTTTTATGTGGGACATAAACAACCAACAACCTATATCTATAAAATGTGATTTTGGAAGGAAAGGGAAGCTAGCGAGTTGGATAATGTTGGATATTTGATTGAGGTGTTATGCATTAGTTACCTGGAACATATGAAACTTATGTAAAGTAGATTTGAAGAGAAGAAGAGGAAAAAAGGAAGATGGAGATATGAAAAATTTATGACTACGTAAACCAACACATTATTTTTTCTTATTTTCATCACAGGATTGTAGTAGGATCCTCCTACTACAATAGGAGGTTCGTGGTAGGATCCTCCTGTGGGTTGTAGCCTATAAAAGACATCCTTGCATGTTGCAACTTTTAGAAAATTGAAGTAGTGGCCTCCTGTATGTTGGAGCCTACAAAAAATCATATGTAATAAAGGAGTAGGAGTTTCCTTTTCATTACAACAATAAAAGAGTCATGTTTTTCTCCCTTTATGGTTTTCCACTTATATTTGGTGTCAATATGTGTTGTTATTATGTGATGATGTGATGTTTTGGATTTCTTATTACTTGTTTTTCACATATTCAACCTGATGATCATTCTTTGTTAATATACTCATTTAATGAGAGTAAAGAAAAAAATTCAAATGTCCATGAACTGACTAAATTGATTCAACCCCCCCACCCCTCAACCTAGTAATTTTTTCATCAATTGGTACTAGAGTCGATTCCTTCTGTGTAAGCCTAACAACTTGAAGTTAGGTCTGGTTAATTCGTGCACTATCAAAGTGTACCTATGTTGAGTGCAAGAAACTTTCATGAATGAAGAGATAACGTTAAAAAAGAACTAATAGATTATGGACTCGGTGTATGGAATCTTGTACGTGATGGTTACAAGACTCTCCCTTTATGTAAGAACAATAGTGGAATTCTAAGGAAAAATATGTTATGTATAAAAATATTAATAGTAAATATTTTGATACAATAATACACTTAAATTCTAAAAAATAAATCTAGGATAGATTGTTGTTGATGCATTAAGGGGACACTTGTAGCTATACTGTGGAAAAAGAGAAGATAAGGAGGAAGAAGAAAAATCCTTGTCAAAAAGAAAGGGTTCAGTCAAATGAGGTATCTAGTAGTGTGAATGGACCTTATTTACATGAAGAAAATACAGTTGAAGATCAATCCAAGCTTGACATATCCTTCACTGAAATAAAAATATTGAAGATTGAAAACAAATATCTGAAGAAACTGGCGCAAATATGTGATAAGAGAGAAAATGAGCACAAGGAAGAAATTTTTGGCTTGAATACACAACTTAAAGAATCAAGGATATTAGAAGAGTTTATGAAAAATAAGCTGAAGGAGAAAGGGACACATGGTAAAGGTTTCGAAGATGAAGTTGTCTTAGAAAATAATGAATTAGATGAAAAGAGAAGATTACTTAAAGAGTTTGAATATGAGAAGTTCTCCAAGAAAAACATAGAAGAGAAGAATAATAACTCAATGATAGACATCAATGAACCAAAAGAAAAAACTTCAAAGTTAAATCTACAAGAAGCCAGTGGAAGAATGATTAAAAACAAAGGCAAACATAAAAAAAATGAAAATACTGAGTCAAAGAAAATTATTTTTGCGAAGAGGTCATTTCCTCATAAGGATGAATTGAACAAATTGAGAAGATCTGAAAGGAGATTCTTTTCTCATGGGAAAGATATCAAATGTTTTTCTTTCCATGGATCTCAACATGTAGGAGTAGACAAATCAAGAAAAATCATGTGTTGACCTATTAGCAGCAGATGAAACAAACAAGAAGGCTCCCTCAAATGTTCAAATAGAGAAGAAAATCATACACAAGGAACAAAAATAGTTTATATGGCTATAGTTATTTGTTAAATGAAGTTGGCCATAAATTTCTTGAATGCAAATTGTTTGCAAAGAAGAGCACAAGAATACATGCAAAATTTCTACTACATATTTGTCAAATAAGGTGCTATTTATGTAACAACCTTAGACACAAAGCCAAAGACTGAAAAATTCCAAACACACCAAAGAAATCTAGACATATGATGAAATCCAATCAAAGCACAAGAAACTTTGAATTTAAAAGAAATACAAATAATATAAGGAAGCTTACTAAAGTATGGAAAAGAAAGAAAAATGAGTAGCATGAAAATTCAATGATAAAATGAAGCCAATATCACCTCAAGTGAGCTACTGAAGAGAGAAAAAGAAAAATCAAATCATTGTTACATGAGCAACAACATTTTAGGGGGAGAGTAGCCCCAAGATTGTTTGAAAGAAATAAAAATAGAAGGCTAATTCTACTCATGAAATATGACAAAGGAATCTTATTGTATTGGATGTGTCAATCTTAATTTCATATAAAACAAATATGCTAGACAACGCATACATCTTAAGATGTCTAATGAGGGTGTAGAGGATTGTAGCCATGGTCAGGTTGAAATCCAAAGGAGGAGCAAACTTTTCAAAGAAGAGTATATGTGCATGTTAACACCTAGACAGGTGTATATGTGCTATTGGGACTATTGACATGGATCTCATTACATCAAGAGTTTCTTTAGCAGTTAGTAAGCTTAATTTAAAAAAAAAGAGAAAAAGGAGAAGGTTGTAATCTGGAGGACCAACTATTTGAATATCATAGCTTTTAGCAGGGATCTAATGATTTCCACCTTTGCAATATTGACAATGTTTTTTGATACAAAGGTAAAAATTCTAAGAATGTGACAATTTTATATTCCCCTTAACTCATAAAGATGTTAAATTTAGAGAAATGTTGAGGATTTTTGCATATGGCTAGGAAGATTCTAAAGGTGCCTACCCAAGAAATTTCTATAAGAAGTGTGTTGACTATGAAACAATCACATGAATAACATTGGTGCACAACCAAACAATGTATCAATAAAAATATAACAATTAAGAATCTAGAAATCATATTGCAATATTACACAAAAAAAAAATCATTATGAAAGGAATGGAAAATATGGTCAAATGATGTAGAGATTGAAAATATGGGTAGTTTTGATGGAATTTAGAAATGTAACAACCATCGTCAAAAATCCATGTAAAATTTAATAAAGGTAAAATTAGACATTAGTCATAGGACACATATTCCAAGTTGGATTGTGGGAAAAACATCCGAGGAGGCATCACTTAATTTTATTAATGGACAGGGAAATTGGAAATGGCAATGTAAAAGGCTTTGGAAAGGAAAAATAACATTTATTAGCATTTATTTATGCGAATAATGGAATTTAGGAAAAAAGGAAGGTGAAAGGTCACATGTTTCATGTGAAGAGGAAAATCAAGGAAAATAATGGAAAATTGAAGAAATTAGAGGTCTTATTAATAAAGAGGCTTCTGAGGACTAGTTCACACACTTTTGTCAGTTCCAATTTGGAGATGTCATTCTATTCTCTCCCTCTCATACTCTTGGAAACTTAGATTTTTCTTGGAGCACTCTTGGAGGAGTGTGGCATTACTGGAATTTGGAGCAAGAAGGCAAAGTAAAAGCAAGAAAGCACAAGAGGGTTTTCCTTGCAGGTATTAAGTTTCATATCTGATTTCCTGCTAGTTTTGGCATGCATGGTATATGCATGTGGTTATTTGGTCATAATCTTCCATTGGCATGGAGGATTTCCTATATTGATTCTGGTTTTTCCTAGGCTTGCCATTTCCTGGACAGTCATGGTACTATGGGTTTTACTTTTGTTCTCTGGTTGATTCTCTTATGCCTTTGATCATGGGTTGAGTTATTAGTTCATGGAAGCCTTCGTTGGACAAGTGCTTTGGAATCCCTATAACATCTTGGGTTTAGTTACTAGTCCTGGAATAATTGGGTGGAAAAACTCTCTTGAATCCCTTGGTGGGTTGAGTTACTAGACCTCGAATTCCTCATTGGACAAACACTTTGGAAGCCCAACGGTAGCAGTGGGTTCATTTACTCTTCTTGGAAGCCCTGGTTTAAACAAATGCTCTAGAGGCTAAGATAACTTGGGTAGAGACCAATCTAGTAATGGTTAGTGATGTCTAACTGTAAGATGGAATCCTTGGTTGAGGGTTGAGGTCGTTTGGCCTCTGAAATTAGTAGATGGTTTTTATTGATTTCTTTTATGAGATCCCAAAATCACTCCTCAAATATGACACGAGGGTGACTATATGGAAGAAATATTTGGTTCAGCCTAGTCTATGGTCTGGTGGTTGGTGGAAGTCATATACTTGGTCGGCTTATGCAATCATCAATAAGATTTTTTTCTCCTTGGTATTTTAGGGGTAAATACACTTACTCATATGTGGCATATATGGTTTTTCTATCCTTGATATTTTTGTTGGTTATATGCTCATTATGAGTGAGATTTATGATAATAGTTGTTAATGTCAGTCTTTGAAGCCTTCCACCAGTGATCAAAAATGCTCTTACAAAGTGGTCTTAGGGTGTCAAGCTCAAATTTTGTCATTTTAGTGAGTCTTCAAATAAAATTTGGTCACTAGGTATTAGGTTTGAGATTTATTTTCACTTCTTTCAAAGTTGTCCAAATTTCGGTCCAAGTCACAATTCATATGAGTGCACCATCATTCAGAGAGTTGTCATCATCATTTCAGGTTCAATGGGTCATTTTACACCTTGTTCGTGCTTGAATTGTACTTGGGTAAGGTTCATTTCCTCTCCTAGGGTTTTTAAGGTAATTTCTCTTGCATGGTCAAATCATCAACAAAACTTGTATCCCGATGCTCATAAATCTTCCCCTATGCTTAATGTACCACTGATATCCCTCAAATTCATAATTTTCCAACAAACCCTAGGTTCTTGCTACAATTTGACAATTTTCTACGCTAGGACTAAGTTTTTCCCTTTTGGACCCCTTCCCCTCACTCAATATTTGGAATTCCATTTTCCCTTACTTCCTAACATCCCTCCAAATTTTTATAAGGAATTTAGAAGCCTCTTAGCCCCTTCATTTCCCTTCATTTCTACAAATCACTTGTTCCACGCATCGGGATAGGTCTTACTCAAATGATGTTTTTGAGCAAGAAAAAATGAAGTTGGAAAAAGTGAGAGACAGTTTTGTCCATAATAGGCCAGGGAAGAGAAAACTCCTTCACTTTGTACACAGGTGTCATGGTTTTAGAGAAATGTCAAAAATACAAGTTGCCTCAGGAGAGTTAATGCACCTCTTGAGTGACCTTGGGAAAATCAATATTTCTCCTAGCCTGGTTGGCCAAATGACTTTCTTGATGAGTCAAATGACAATTAGACATATATATCTTTCCAATGAGCTATCATGCACTCAATTTAGAGTTGAGGAAGACTTTCAAAAATTGACTACAACAACACTCTACATTTAGGAAACCTCATTTTGCACATTTTAACCAATCTTGCGATATTTGACCTCTGACAGGGTAAATGAACTCCAAATTGAAAATTCAAGATGATTTGGAAAGTATGCTTAGTATTCTTTCCAACAAGATATTCGAGAGGCAATTGGGACTCTGGGAAGGCCCCAAGAAGTGGTATGTAAAAAGGCCTTTTGCACCGGTCAGCTAGCGCTGTGCATTGGATGGTTCCTCTTAGTGCAAAATAACACTGGTGCTCCACATTAAATTGGCACTACACACTTGTTGGAGGACGTTGCACACCTATCGAAAGTTCCCAAAAACTGATCCACATCACTCCAATTTGCCTTAATTCTCCAAATCTGCCTCTTGACAAGTAAGTAACACAATTATTCTTGTTGAAAAAGGGTTTTTTGCATCAGTCTATGGTAATTGTGTTTATCAAAAACCAAACCCTAGTTTTCACTAGAGACTATCATAAAATTTAAAGCTCATTCATAGATTGTTGTCATATCTCATCCATTGGTTGTCCCCCTAAAACCCTATTCCTTCTATCCTATTACACACCACTCATTCTCCCCCTAAACTTCATTCCCTCATATAAATTTCCCTAGATCTCATCCCTTCATACAAACTTCCCAAACCCTACACTATCTCTAAACCCTACCCCCTATATAAACCCTATCCTACATACACCTTATCCCCACACATAATCTCTCAAAATTATACACTATTCCTAAAACCCTAAACCCCTACACACACTTCCTATTCCCATTTCCATTCCCTCACGTACACTTCCCTAAAACCCTATTTACATACATAACCCTTTACCTTAACCCTATACCCTCAATTCTCAAAACCCTAGTCATCCCCTTCATAACCTATTCCCTCAAATCCTATGCTCTATCAAATCTCACTCATATCCCTATTTCCTCTCACTAATTCCCCTTCATTTGAAAATCTCTTCATACTCATCATTAACCGATATTATCTTTATTTACCCACATGCATATATAGTCAAATAAGACAATGGATAGTGATTATGAGACTGGGGAAGAGACCCATACTGATAGTTCTATGGAACTAAACTTGCAGTAGAGGAGACCTCAAAAAGGAGGAAACATAACCAGGGAGGAAGCCCATCAACCTCAGAGAATTACTTGCTTATCCCTTTGCCATCACATGTTTGCAGCGTCAATCTTGTTATGAGTTGTGTGAAGTGGTGGAGAGGGTCAAATATCACCATTCATTAGCGAGGCTATTTGTGTCACACTTGGAAAATAATGAAGTACAACTTGCTGGTGTCACTTTCACTCTATCACCTGCCATCATTTCAGAGGCTACAGGCATCCCAAACATAGGTGAAAAATGGAACAAGGAGAAGAACAAATTAGAAATTATTGCTTATGCCTTCTTAGATCATCATAAGTGGTTGAGGGTTCTCTATACCAAATTTGGGGCAATTTTGAGAATTTTTTGTCATTTTCAAATTTTGAAATTAGAAAAATAGGAAAACCCAATAGGTGTGTAGCGCCACTGGCATTGCACTTTTTATGGGGACACTCTTTTGGAAAATGGCTTGCAGATTTGGATTAAGCATAAAAAAATAAGCAAACCCAAAATGTTTGAGAAAAATTTGGAGACGATCTTGGCCACCAAAAGGGAAAAAACACCCAAAAAAGGTTCTCTCTACCACTTTTTTGACCCACAGGAAGCAGTCTTGGGAGAATCAACCTTGGGAGCGGCAAATGACCTCCAAATCAAGAAATTTAAATTGTTCCAAAAGCTAGACAGGCAGGGCTTTCCAACAAGCCATATTAGGCCTGATTTTGATGAGTATAAGACCTTCAAAATGACCTTTTAATTGGCACTGTGCATTAAATTTCTGGCACTGCGCATTAAATGATTTTTTCCAGTTTTTGCTAGGAAAGTGAAATTTCGCCTAGTTTTCTCTAAAGTTGACTTTTTCTTGCTCTCTTGGTGAAATTAGAATGGTAAATGATGTAATTTGATGTAATTATTGATTTAAAAGACTTGATATGGTAGATACTTAAAGTCAAAGATGGTTTCGAGCTGAATGAATTGGTTTCCTTGGTTTTAGAGACAAGTTGTTTCACTAGCTACTTTTTTGTTCCTAGTTTAGATATGTTTTAAACCACCCCTTTTCTCATCGATTCTACCCCTGATGGATAGCTTAGATGGTTTTGATAGCTTACATTAATGGTGGATTAATCCACTGCACTTACCAAGATCAGGTATTCAAGTTGGAATTTCATTCAAGACATTATGTTCTCCGTGATAAATTATTTCTTCTCTTTTCCTGAGAATGTCAAGAAGGCTTTATGAAGTATACTGTATCTGAGAGAAGATCCTGGACCTTCATTTGATTCTTTCCCTTTGAATATTATGAATACCAAATATTCACATGCCCTTTATCCTGATCAAGACCGTTCTTCTGAATCTTATGATGACCATCTTCAAACTAATGAGCCTAAAGAGACCAAGACTAATTCTACACCTTTTGTACATACCCCTATACCTTGTAAACTTATAGATCGATACAAGCCTCTGATTTTACCTCCTATATCTCACGCTTTCCCTAAAAATCATTACCTATATCTACCAAGATTTGATGGTGAATGTCACAACATCACTGTTGAGAGACATGTACTAAATTTGGAGTCTTTCCTTAACCTTTTTGAAGTTGATGAAGAGGATGTCAGTATTAGACATTTTTCTCTTTCTTTAGAAGGAAAAGTCAAGAGTTCGTTCAAAACCTTGCCTGATGCGAGCATCTCAAATTTCCAGTAGTTCTTCAAAGCGTTCCTCAATAGGTGGGTGGTTAGATGGAACCCTTTCTTGATTCTAGAAGAGTATAACCAGCTAAAAAGACTACCAAGGGAGACAGTACAACAGTTTTCTGCCAGATTTAACCAAGTTTATTGTTCAATGCCTGTGAATATAAGACCTTCTCCTAGATCCACTCTCTTGCACTACCCGGAAGCCTTTGATCCGAAAATGGAGTTTCAGTTGAGGGAAAGGAATCTTGCAACACTTGAAGAGATGTAGAACAATGCAGTAGATGTAGAGGCTAATCTGCTACTCAGAAGGGTAATGTTGAAGGAAGAAGAGATGAAGAACATATATCGAAAGGAATTGACATCTTTATAGGTAAAGCTCGACATTTTGGTAAGTGCAGTGGAAGAAATAATGATGTTTGATGATGTGATTTATACCAATGATTTCCCTAAGTTTGATCAATATGATGATGATTATGTTCTCCAAATAGAATCTAGTCTTGTAGACAAATCAACATCTTGTTTGTGGAAGGAGGAAGTTTAATTTCAGCAGCTCGAATACAGTGATCAACCAATGCATGCCATCTATGGAAGTGAGGAGGAAAGTGCATCAAATTTTGAAGTGAAGGATCTTTTCCTTTTTGTTTTACTTCGTTTCAGATCATCATAGACAACTTTTGTACTATCAGAAATCAACCGTTGATAAGTTTTGATCTTGACCATATAGAGGGCAATGAAATCATTGTTCAAGACTTGTCATATCCATATTTGTAGCCCCCCAATGCCATTGAATGTTAGGTTGCAGATGATGACTTGGAAGCTGGAACATATGATCAAACGATACAAGATGATTCCGTACCATTTTATTTTGAATCATTTCATTTTTTGAAGGGTCATTCACATAGTATATCTTCAAATGAGTAGCCTGTAGAAAACCATGCAATCTCATTGGAATCAATAGGAAATGGGTTACAATATTATTTTCATGTTTTCCATGATCCAATAGTTGATGTGTTGGATGATGTCTACAATTAAAGATTTTCTCCATTACTTAACTGTGATCTTGAAACAAGTATTGATACAAACTTTATTCGGTAGTTGGTTTCTTTGTCATTATCAGTAGGAGTCTCATCACAAAGCTTAGATGAAAGTTTTCATTCATGGTACGAGAAGAAGCAAATTAATCCATTCGATGAGCTAAGTCCTAGCGCACATTAATTTCAAGATCGTTATGCAGTATTTTTGGAGTCAAATAGAGAATCCATATTATTTAACTGGTCTGCTTGCAAGTTTTCATGGAAGTTACCTTTCAGTAGTTCTCTCTTGTTGTTCATAAGAAAGCACTTGCAGAGAATTCAAACAACAACCAGAATGCTAACTTGGATGCATTGGTTGTTTGATTTCACATGATCAAGTGATGAATGGAATAGTTACAGTAGGTTTTATTGAATAAGCTCAATTTTGAGCATTTTTCCAGTTTATCAGTTGCATTCTAGTATTGAGTCAGTTTCTAGTTGAGTAAAATTCATTTTGTGTCTTTGAGTCATCAATATTCAGTTTTGTAATTTCAGATTGAGTTTATTGACTCCATATTGCCCAATGGATAAGGCATTGGTCTACTTTCCTAAAGATCTGTGGTTCTTGGCACCTCCAAGGAGCTACTATCCCCATTGCAGCCAATGTTAGTGTTAGTCTTTGAATCATTCCACCAGTGATCAAACATGCTCTTACAAAGTGCTCTTAGGGTGTCAAGCTCAAATTTTGTCATTTCAGTGAGTCTTCAAATAAAATTTTGTCACTGGGTATTAGGTCTAAGATTTGTTTTCACTTCTTTCAAAGTTGTCCAAATTTCTGTCCATGTTGCCATTTAGATGAGTCTACCATCATTCAAAGAGTTGTCATCATCATTTTAGGTTCCAATGGGTCATTTTACACCTTGTTTGTGCTTGAGTTGTACTTGGGTAAGGCTCATTTCCCTCTCCTAGGGTTTTGAAGGTAATTTCTCTTGGATGGTCACATCATCTACAAAACTTATATCCTGATGCTCATACATCTTCCCCTATCCTTAATGTACCTTCTTAAGCACTTCCCATCACTGATATCCCTCCAATTCATCATTTCCCACAAACCCTAGCTTCTTGCTACAATTTGACAGTTTTCTAGGCTAGGCCTATGTTTTGCCCTTTTGGACCCCTTCCCCTCACTCAATATTTGGAATTTCACTTTCCCTTACTTCCTAACATCCCTGAAATTTTTTCTCAAGAATTTAGAAGCCTCTTAGCTCCTTCATTTCCCTTCATTTCTACAAATCCCCTATTCCACACAACGGGATAGGTTTTACTCAAATGATCTTTCTTAGCAAGAAAAAATGAAATTGGAAAAAGTGAGAGACTTTTTTTCCATAATGGGCCAAGGAAGAAAAACCTACTTCACTTTTTACACAAATGTCATGGTTTTAGAGCAATGTCAAAAATACAAATTGCCTCAGGTGATTTAATGCACTTGTGGAGTGACCTTGGAAAAATCCATATTTCTCCTAGCATGGTTGGTTAAATGATTTACTTGATGATTCAAATGATAACTATACACAAATATATTTACAATGAGCGATCATGCACTCAATTTGGAGTTGAGGAAGACCTTCAAAAGTTGACTGCAACAACAATCTACATTTAGGCAGCCTCATTTTGCACATTTTGACCAGTCTTAGGAGATTTGACTTTTGATAGGGAAAATGAACTCCCAATTGAAAAATTCAAAATAATTTCAAAGCCATACTCAATCATGTTTTCAATGAGCTATCCCGCATCCAATTTGGACTCTGAGAAGGGCTCCAAAAGTGGTCTACAAAAAGGCATTGTGCACCTATCAGCTAGCGCTACACATTGGATTGGCGCCGCACATTGGATGGTTCCTCTCAATGCAAAATAACACTGATGTTGCACATTGAATTTGTGCTGCCCACCTATTGGAGGATGCTACACACCTATTGAACCCTCCCAAAAACTGATCCAAATCACTCCAATTGGACTTAATTCCCCAAATTTGCCTCTTGACAAGTAAGTAACACAATTATTCTTGTTCAAGAATGTTTTTTTTGCATCAGTCTATGGTAATTATGTTTATCAAAAACCAAACCCTAGTTTTCATCAAAGCCTCTCATAAACTTTAAAGCTAATTCATATATTATTGTCATATGCGATCCATTGGTTGTCCCCCTAAAACCCTATTCCCTTTATCCTATTACACCCCACTCATTCTCCCTCCAAACTTCATTCCCTCATATAAATTTCCCTAGATCACATCCCTTCATACAAACCTCACAAACCCTACACTATCTCTAAACCCTACCCCACATATAAATGCTATCCTACATACACCCTATTCCCACACATAATGTCTCAAAATTATACACTATTCCTAAAACCCTAAACCACTACACACACTTCCTATTCCCATTCCCATTCCCTTACGTACACTTCCCTAAAACCATATTTACATACATAACCCTTTACCTTAACCCTATATCCTCAATTCTCAAAACCCTATTCATCCCCTTCATACCCTATTCCATCAAATCTGATCCTCTCTCAAATCTCACTCATATCCCTATTTCCTCTCACTCATTCCCTTTATTTTGAAAATTTCTTCATACTCATCATTAACCTACATTATCTTTCTTTCCCCACAAGCATATACAGTCAAATAAGAAAATGGACAGTGATTATGAGACTAGGAAGAGACCCTCAGTGATAGTTCTAGGGAACTAAACTTGCTTCAGAGGAGACCTCACAAAGGAGGAAAGATAAACAGGGAGGAAGCCCATCAGCCTCAGAGAATTACTTGCTTATCCCTTTGCCATCACATGTTTCCATGATTAGTCTTGTTATGAGTTTTTTGAAATGGTGGAGAGGGTCAAATATCACCATGAATTAGCAGGGCTATTTTTGTCGCACTTGGACAATAATTAATTACAACTTTTTGGTGTCACTTTCACTCTGTCACCTGCCATCATTTCAGAGGCTACAGGCATCCGAAACATAGGTGAAAAATGGAACAAGGAGAAGAACAAATTAGAAATTCTTGTTGATGCCTTCTTAGTTCATCATAGGAGTGCTTGAGGGTGCTTTTTACCAAATTTGGGGCAATTTTGAGAACTTTTTGTGATTTTCAAATTTTTAAATTAGAAAAACAAGAAAACCCAATAGGTGCACAGTGCCACTGACACTGCGCTTTTGATGGGGACACTCTTTTAGAAGATGGTTTTCATATTTGGATTAAGCATCAAAAAATAAGAAAACATAGAAAATTTGAGAAAATTTGGATAAGATCTTGGGCACCAAAAGGGCAAAAAAACACTTAAAAATGCCCTCTCTGCCACTTCTTTGACCCACAGGAAGCAGTCTTGGGTAAATCAAGTATTGGAGTGGCAAATGACCTCCAAATTAGGAAATTCAAATTGTTCCAGAAGCTAGACAAATAGGGATTTCTAACAAGCCATCTTGGGCCTAATTTGGATGAGTGGAAGATCTTCAAAATTACTTCTGAATTGGTGCTATGCATTAAATTTCTAGCACTGTGCATCAAATGAATTTTGCCAGTTTTTGCTAGGAAAGCCAAATTTCACCTACTTTTCTCTACAATTGACTTTTTCTTGCTCTCTTGATTAAATTAGCATGGTAATGTAACTTGATGTAATTATGGATGTAAAACACTTGATAGGGTAGATACATCAAGTCAAAGGTGGTTTTGAGTTGAATGAATTGGTTTCCTTGGATTTAGAAGCAAGTTGTTCCACTGCCTACTTTTGTGTTCCTAGCTTAGATATGGTTGAAACCACCCCTTTCTCATGGATTTGATCCCTGATGGATATCTTAGAGGGTTTTGAGGTCTATATGATGTATTTTTCCAGTCATTTTCAATTGTTAGACTCTTTTGGAAGTGGTGCACTCATTGTATACTTGTATCAATAGTTTGGCAAGGAATAAAACTACGTTTTACAACTATTTTTGTGGGATTCTTGTGATATTGATTTTATGTATTGTTTCTCCTTTGTAATTAGTTTTTCTGATGTTTTATATGTATCCACATCTCACTCTCTCTCTTCTAAACTAAATGAATCAAGGTGAATAGACAAAATACACTAATTTACAGTGCTTTGTCTTGGGAATGCATTTGGTTTTCTGTGTTTTTCAATAGTTTGAAGAGGATTCATGCTCCTAATGCCCTCCTAAACCCCTCAACAGTCTAAATTTACCATCTTAATCAATTTCTAGAACATAAATCCTTTGTCTACCTCACCCCATAGAATATGTTTGTATTCTTGATTTGATTTCCCAGACCCAACCTGCCTGCTCCATTTGATCTAGCCACAAAACCTTAAAAATCAACCCAAAATCCTCTAAGCTACTATACCTAATCTAAAATCTACATTCAATTTCAGTCATCTCAAGTCATAATTGCAACCATCTTAATTGAGATTGACAAGGAGAGAGCCCTCTCCCGACCTGGTAGGGCTAGCTACCAGGTTAAGCGTGGTTTATGGTTATCCTAGGATTGCCTCCCTTCATCCTGAGGTTGATCTAGGCTCTAACAATAGTCATGTATGGATCTCGTCATGTTTTGGTTAACCATTTCATGTACAATGAATATATGGCTAATGGAATTATGGCAATGAGGAAACAATTCTTCTTAGTGATTCTAAGATAAGTCAGAGACCCCTATGCTTAGATCTATTGTTTATGTAGGATGCATATTTATGACATGTTTGATGAAATTATTGTAATGGCTAGTAGGGGTGCATTCAAGTCATTTTTTAAGTATTTGCATAAATATCATTGTTTCGTTGTTATTTTTCATTTCTAGAAGTTTCTTGGAGTTCTAGGAAATGTCCTAAGTCCTAGTCCTGAAAAAGTGGTACAGAATCTGAAGTCACCAACATAGAACTACATGGAAAAGTCCCTAGTCATATGCATGACTTGTTGTGAGAGTGATTAGAGGTTCAAATTCACATGCATGCCAATTTCAAGATAGTGACTAAGGGTTTAATGCAGCAAAATGTTAGTTTGTCTCAGGGGATGGACACCTGGATGGGTTGGATGGCTCACGAGGTTTTTACTGCATGTGTAGAAGGTCAGGTTAGTTGTGTTCCATCGATTCCACTTCCTTAAAGGATATATAATGAGTTGAATAATATCATAGTAACTCTTCATCACGTGTTGACCCTGATTGGTTGATTACATGATTAGATGTAGGAGGTGGGTGTGATAGAGTGGTATCATAACATGGTTCTGTTCTCCTTGTGCAATGTATGGTTTATGTTTCCCTTGGATGAAGGTGTTGTCACATGTACATGGTAGTTGCATATAGGTCCTTATGATTTTGGTCTATGTGCTTGTTGTGTATGCCTGGAATTGGTAGTGATTTTAGTGGGGTCCCCATGTGAAAGTTGATGGTACTATTGCTGAATGCATTTGTTATGAATGTATGTTGGTCATGTATCAGTTATGTGTGTTAGTGTCTATATATTGTTATGCATACATTGGCTGGATGATGTTGGTTGTGCATGAAGTCATGGTATGTAGTAAGAATATGTATCCATTGATAACTGGACAATGGCTAAAAATATGCTTATATGTTGATATAATTATGTTTATATATGGATTATGCTAATTTAGTTGGTATTGTAGACAAGACATCCTCCCTAAACTATACTAAGGTACGCTTGCTTTTTATGGTTTGGTTTCGCTGACATAATACACCTTGCAAGAAGAAGAGATCAAAGGTGACTTGGAATATGGTAGGCTATAGAGATTCTCCCTATGAATCAGGTGAGTAGCATGGTTTTCACACTCTTCTAACTTTATAGATCCATTGAGGAGTTTAAAAGAAGAAATAAGGAGTTGCAAAGAAGATAATGATAGAATCATATAGGCTCATGAGAAATAAGCAGAAGTTAATGTAGTACTTATTCAAAGATTGTTGATTTGTAGAGACAGGGACCACTTTATATCATCTATGGATAGGAGGATAAGAATAATTGGCCTTATGGAAATCGACCGCATAATTGGCACAGATCAAATAGATATGACACAGTCAGGGATGGTAGGTTCTTGGATACTCTGGATAGGACGAGTGATAGACAAAGCTACTATCCTAGTTCTGGTTCTGATAGATATCATGGTCAACATGATTATCATCCTTATGGGAAGAGTGATATGGGATATTTTTCAGATGAGTTCAAGAAAGAAAATCCACCCACATGGGAAATCAATAAAACACATGATGCAAAAGCATGTTGTTTTGAATTAATAAGTTCTTTAGATTACAAGATTACTGAGAGAACATGAAGGCTAGGATAGCTACATTCAATCTTAAAGGTTAATCAAATATCTAGTGGGAACATGTAAAGAGTGTTAGAGAGATTTATGAGGAGGATTTTACTTGGAGTGAATTCGAGATATTATTTAAGAAGAAGTATCTATCAGATAGGTACTATGACGATAGGGAAATAGAGTCTTATCAGGGAAACGTGGGCTCTATGATCAATGAGGAGTACACTAGCATATTTATGGAGTTGTTGAGATATGTGCCTTACCTCAAGGAGGAGAAGGCCAAGATTCAAAGATTCATCAGTGGGTTTCTAATAGCATTCAAAGAGAGGATTGAGTTTGATGAGCCTAGATCATTGGAAGAGGCCATCTCGAAGTTGAAACATTGTTATGAGCAATGAAAGCATATATCTGAGACTAAACTGAATTGGAAAGGTAATGCATGGAATAAAGGGAAATGTGACAAGAAGAAACCAAGGCCTCTGGACACAAGTAACAGAGAGAATGTAGTACCACACAAGAAGTTCAATGCATATGAAAAGGGGTAGGGATTTTAGTTTGAGGAGTAGAAAAAAGGTGAAATTTGGAGACATATAGAGTGTTGGAATTATGGAAAAAAGAATCATAGGAGGGATTGCCCACATCATCAGGGTGATAAACTACAAATCTACAGTGCTAAGGAAGAGCAAAAAGTGGGATATGTTGGACAAAGTGTTCCTCGTATCTATGAAGTGTTAGATAATAGGAAGGAAGATCACCAAGTGTCTATTATTGAGATGGATAGTAAGATTGGTGATCAATTTGTTTCTATTTTGATTGACCCTGAATGTAATTATGGTTATGTTAATCCTGACCTAGTGGATAAGAGTAGTTTGAATAAAAAAGTATATGTAGAATACTGGTTAGTTCATTTGGCTACAAGTAAAAAGAATTGAATTCATAATTAGGTAAAATCTTTTGCATTTGAGTTTGAATGATATGTTTACATCACCACATTTGAATGTATTGTTGTCGGGTTTGTATAACATGCTTTTGGGCATCGAATGGTTGTATCTCCATAGGACCAAAGTGGATTGTTATTGGAAATCTATTGGGTGCTTGGATGATAACTGAGAACATAGAGGCTTCTAGGGTAAGAACAAGGTAACATCAGTTAGAATGGTGATAACTATGTAGGTGAAGCATAGTCACAAAAAAGGGTGTGCTTTATTTGTAGTATGTATTTCTAGCGACGAACGTAGGGAAGTTGAGGAGGAAATGTTTTGAGCAGGTACCCATTTTTACAATAGTTTCAAGATGAATTTTCTATAGGTATTTCAAAGTTTCTACCTCACAAGGAAATGGATTTTTCTATTTAGTTGGTACTAGGGGAATTACCGATATAAAAAGAACCATATCGGATGAACACACCAAAGTTAGTAGAGCCGAAGTTGCAGTTGATTAAAATTCTTGACAAGGGATACGTTAGGCCAAGTGTGTCACCATAGGGCGCACCAGTATTCTTTTTGAAGAAAAAGGATGGTACTCTCAGGTTATGCATTGATTACACGAAGTTTAACAAGGTGACAATTAAGAACATGTATCCATTGCGGAGGATTGATGATTTGTTCGATAAATTGAATGGACCAACAATGTTCTAGAATATTGACCTAAGATCATGATATCATCAAGTATGCATTAAAGAAGATGATATTCATAACACAAATTTATGGACTAGGTAAGGACATTATGATTTCATTGTAGTTCCATTTGGTTTAACTAATACTCCAACTACTTTTATGTGCTTGATGAATAGAGTGTTGTGTCCTTATCTGGACAAGTTTATTATTGTATACATTGATGATATATTGATATATTCTAAGAATGAGGAGTATCAAGGTGAACACTTAGCAATAGTGTTAGATTTCTAAGAGAGCATCAGTTTTATGATAAGCTTAGAAAATAAAGTTTCTTCTAGACATAGGTATATTACTTGGGGCATGTTGTTTCCAAGGAAGGCATAGTAGTGGATCCAGAGAAGATAAGGGTTATCATGGAATGGGAAGCTACTAGGAATGTGGATGAGGTAAGATATTTTATGGGGTTAGCAGGTCACTATAGGTGTTTTGTCAAGAAATTTTCTTGCATTGCATATCCTATCATCTCATTGCAGTGAAAATGTAAGAACTTTTAATGGACATAAGAATGTAAAACAAGTTTTGGCAGTTGAAATAGTTATTGACAAATGCTCCAGTGCTAAAGATTGCATATCTAGACAAACATTTTTGTGTATGCACATATGCTGGAAATAGAGGACTTGGTGGAGTTCTTATGTGGGAAGGATGTGTAGTTTGTTATGAATCACAACAGCTAAATGACCATGAGTAGAATTATCTGACACATGATCTTGAGCTGGAAATGACCATCCATTCATTGAAGATGTGGAGGCACTATCTTCTTGGCAGGAGCTTTGTGTTAACAATTGATTACTGGGTTGAGGTATATATTTGAGAAACCAAATTTGAATGCCAAGTAAGGTAGATGGTCAGCCATGATCAACAAGTTCACCTTTGAGATCAAGTAAATTAAAGATAAAGAGAACATGTTGCATATGTTCTTAGCAGGCAGATAGAGGTGAACCACATAATTACTATGAGTTCTTATGGGACAAATTTAGAAGCTTGGATATTATAGGAAGGTTAGTAGGATGACAAGTACATGGAAATCAAGCGCAAGTTACAGCAGAGTACAAGTACATAAATAGGTGTAGGTATGGGTATAGGTAGGGGTACAGGTGCACAAGATGTTAAGTATTGTCTCACAGTAGATGGATTGGTTAGATTTAGGGACAGGATATATGTGCTAGATGATAGAGATCTCAAGAAGCTTACCTTAAGGAGTTTCAGACGAAATTTTTTAGGTCACCCACGATATTAGAAGACATTAATAACAGTGAAGAAGTTCTACCACTATCTGAACTTGAAGAAACAATTTGAAGAGTTTGTGGTGAGATGCTTGGATTTTCAATAGGTAGAGGTAGAGTGTAAGCATTTAGGTGGGTTTCCATAGCTGATCTTGATTCCAGAGTGGAAATGGGAGGTCATTTCCATGGAATTCATCATACGTTTTTTGAGGATATCTAGACAATGTAACTCAATTATGGTTGTGGTTGATAGGTTTATGAAGGTAGTGCATTTTATTCCAGTTAATTATAATTATTCAGCCAACAATATAGCACATGTTTTCATTAGGGATGTGGTGAGGTTACATGGTGTCCTGATGAAGACTGTGTTAGGCAGGGATGCTAAGTTTATTGGAAGGAGTTATTTGTAGGTTTGGGAACAAGGTTGGCCTTCAACACAACTTGTCATCGATAGACAGATGGAAAAATAGAGAGGGTCAACAAGATATTGGAGGATAGGTTGAGGATGTATGTGATGCATCAAGAACAAAAGTGGAAAGAGTGTCTTCCACTGGTAGAGTTCGCTTACAACAATGGGTATCAGGATTCTTTGATTATGATTTTCTTTGAGGCAATCTATGGTTGGAGTTGTAATACTCCTATTAGTTGGAGCGATCTAGTTATCGGGGTATTGGTAGGACCAGATATGTTTGCAGAAATTGAACATGAAATTAAAGTAATCATGAAGAATGTAAAGGCAACAAAATATAGAAAGAAAATCTATCCATATCAGAAGAAGTTGTTTAAGGATTCTCAGGTTAGGGAACAGGTGACTTGTGCATCAAACCCAAGAAGAGCTCCTTGAGGATTGGATCATGTTCCAAGTTGACACCTTGGATTTGTGGACATTTCAGTATTCTTAAAAGGATTGGATCCATAGCATATCAACTTCCATTGCCTCAGACAATGAAGGTCCATGATGTTTTCCATGCATAATTTCTTAAAAAGTATGTTAAAGATGTTGATCATGTGATTGACTAGTCTGTATTGCAATTGGAGCTAGAAGGAGAATTCCATCCAGAACCTCAATATGTATTTCAGAGAAAGACATTCATGCTCTAAAACTGAGCAATCGAAAAGGTTAAAGTGCAGTGGAAGCACTTTGAGCCCGATGAAGCTACAGGGCAGAGTGCATATTAGATGTGGGTTATGTATCCTTCTCTATTCACTAGTTGAGAGAATGTCCTTGATATATGTCTTTGGTATATGATTGGTATGATGTTTTGTGTATATGTAAATATGTATATGGATGTGAGTACCACCATAAACTATGTTATAGAGCTCCAATAAGTGATATGGTGTAGTGTCTTTATGGTTGTCATGATTGTTATGTTGCCATATTGGTTTGCTTCTTAGCAGGTTGATCATTGTAAATACTGCAATGATCTAAGTTATAAAGCTCCATGGGAAGTATGTTTTTCTTTCAACAATCTTGTTGGTTGTAGGTTTCATTGAATACCGAGGATAGTGTCCCTCCAAGGGGGAGGGTTCTATAACATCCTTGGTAAAATATCTATGTAAAATATAATAAACGTAAAATAAGACCTTCGTCATGGGACATGTATTCCAAGCTGGATTGTGGGAAAAACATCCTAGTGGGGTGTCACTTATGTTTATTAATTGCTAAGGAAATTGGAAAAGGATTTAGAAAGGAAAAATGCCATTTATTGGCATTTATTTATGATAATAATGGAAATTAGGAGAAAAGGAAGGTGAAAGGTAACAATTTGCATGTGAGGACAAAAATGAACGAAAATAATGGAAAATTGAATAAATTATAGGCCTCACTAATAAAAGGATTTTAAGGATCACTTCACAGACTTTTTTCACTTCAATTTTGGAGCTCTCATTCTATTATCTCTCGTTCATACTCTTGGACATTTAGCTTTTTCTTGGAGAACTCTTAGAGGAGTGTGGAATACTTGGGATTTAGAGCAAGAAGGCAAAGGAAAAGAAGGAAAACACAAGAGGACATCAAGATCACCAACTACAATGAAGTTTTCTTGTAGGTACCGAGTTGCATGTATAATTTCCTTGCTATTTTTGGCATGCATGAAATATGCATGTGGTTATTTGGTCATGATATGTCATTGGCATGGAGGATTGCGTGATTGACTATGGCTTTTCCTAGCCTTTCCAATTCCTCAGTGGCCATGGTGTTGTGGGTTTTACTTTTTTTCTCTGGTTGGTTTTTTCTTTCCTTTGGCCATGGGTTGAGTTATTAGTTCCTGGAACCCTTGGTTGGACAAACGCTCTAGAAGCTTTCTAATAGCTTGGGTTGAGTTATTAGTCCTGAGAGCCTTGGTTGGACAAATTCTCTGGGAACCTTTTGGTGGGTTGAGTTACTAGTCCTAGAACCCTTATTTGGACAAACACTCTAAAAACCTGATGACAATTGTGGGTTGAGTTACTAGTCCTGGAAGCCCTGGATAGCTTTGGTAGAGACCAATTTGGTGATGGTTAGTGATGTCTAACCATGCGGTGGAATCATTAGTTGAGGGTTGAAGTGGTTTTGCCTATGGAAGCACTGGATGGTTTTGAATGATTTGTTTTATGTGATCCCACATTCATGCTTGGAATATGGCATGAGGGTGACTGGATGAAAGAAATATTTGGTTCAGCCTAGGTGGTGGTCAGGTGGTTCCTGGAAGTCCCATACCTACTCAAATTATGTAATCGTCAATAAGAGCTCTTTCTCCTTCGTATTTCATGGGTAAATATACTAATTTATAGGTGGCTTATATGGTTGTTCTATCCTTGATAGTTTTGTTGGTTATATGTTGGTAATGACTGGGTTTTATGACAGTGATCATGTATGGATCTCATAATGTTCTGGTTAATAATTGAATGTATAGTGAATATATGGGTTAATCAATGGTAGTTTAGTTATGGTGATGAGACAACAATTATTCTTAGTCATTCTTAGATATGTGGTAGCCCTTGTGCTCAGATCTATTGTTTAAACCTATAGAATGCATATTTGTGACATGTTTGATGAAATTCTGGTAATGGCTAGTAGGGGTCATGTCAAGTCCTTATTCAAGTATTTTTATATGTATCGTTGTTTCGATATTATTTTTAATTTTTGGAAGTTTTGTGGAGTTACAAGCAATGGCCTGAGTCTTGTCCCTGAAAAAGTGGCACACAATATGGATTTGTTGACGGAAAACTACCTAAAAGGGTCCTCAGTTGCAGGCATGCCTCACTGTGGGAGTGATTGGAGGTTCCAAATATCATGCATACCCATCTCAAGGGGGTGACTGTTTAGCAAAATGTTAGTTTGTCTCAAGGGATGGACACCTGGATGGGTTGGATGGCTCCTGGGGTTTTTCTTGCATGTGTAGAAGGCCAGGTTGGTTGTGTTCTATCCATTCCACTTACTTAAATGATATATAGGGAGGTTAATCATGTCAAGTAACTCTTCGTCACATGTTTACCCTAGTTGGCTGGTTACTTGGGTAGATGTGGGAGGAGGGTGTTACAAGAAACGACATGAAAAATATGTAGCATACTGGGGAGCAACAATGGAATTAACAATAATTTCAATGGATTAATTGAGAGAGACTTTGATGGCACTTTGAATACTATTTCTAAGATATAAAGTGCATGATGGATAAAGAAATAGTAGAATGTGTAGATCTAAGGAGGCAATAAAGTATGCAGATAATGTACATAAGCAGAGTAAATTGAATCATTGAATTGAAAGGCTTGAGGGACGTTAATAATTCATTATTACAGAAGGAATATACATTATGGATAGAATAAAAAAATACTAGATGAGATTGGAATTACATTTAAATGACAGCTCATAAAATATTTTTAATGTTTGAATACCAAAAGTCAACCAAATTAGTTTCTTGAAGTGCAATATGAAATTAATGTGTGTCAAAAGTTGTAGGAAATGTATTGCATAAGGATGTTGCATGACAGGTGCTAGAGATGCGTGCTATTCCATGAGTTGAATGAATTTCCCTTATGATGGAAAAATCACTATTAATCAAAAATTGATATTTCAACCACCATGTTCTATATATGGATATTAGGAGAGGAAGCCGTCGAGAGTGGGCATATTTCTTTACATTATATTAAAGAGAGTTTTTTTTATCAAGCTTGTCTAGTCTTGGATTTTGCATAGCATTTGTGGATAGAGTGTTCCCTGATTATCTTAGTCAAGGGATACATTTAAACTCTTGTAAAGGTGCATTTGGCCAACCATTATTATATGAAATAGGATGGAATAAATAGTTTATTATACATTGCATTCATAAAATATGGAGTTTATGATGTGGAATTGCATGCCAAATGAATGTCATCATAGAAAAAGTAGCCTTCCACCAATCAAGTTGATCTGCAAAATCCACTGTGGCTCGACTTAATTCTTCTCATGACTTGGAGGATACAAGGTGATTGATTCATGAAATAGAGATAAGTTTCTTGAAGTTTCCAATAAAAGTGAACAAGGTCCAAATTCAATAGAATTGTAAAGTTTTGAGTGATGCTAATTTGCTGTTCCACAGAAGCCTCATGCATTAGTGTTTTAACACCCATAAGGGTGAACACATCAGTGGCATTCCCTCCATGGTCCTAATTTCCTGGTGATTAAGAGAAGAGTTCCAAGGCCCATTATCATGGATATCGATAATATTAATTGTATTGCACATGGAGTGCAGTTCCATAAAAAAAAAAGTCAAGAGCTTAGTTGATTTTATTGGAAAAAGCACATCTACATTTGGTCGAATAAAAAACGAAATGGCAAGCATCAAGCCTGATTTATAATGAAAGCGGTGATTGTGGGTCACACCAAAAATCAGTCACTAACTTTGTATTTGAAGTCTTGACCTAAATATTTCTTTTGGAATTTATCTTATATAGAATAACAGTGCCAATGTGTTTGCTTAAGTGCTTCATAACCTTTTAAATTGAGGGCTATGCTAGTTTTTAAGTGTAAGAATTTTGAAAAAATGGAATTCTAAAATAGTTGGAGTCTGGAATAATTAGTGACATTGACTTATAAGATCATGGATTTGGTAGTGAGTTTGACAGTGAATTTGATTTTATTCAAAATCCTCAATAATGAAGGATTGTGCATGTGCATGAAAACAAATTCCAAAACAAATATATTTGGATATTTGTCTTGAACAAAGGTATACCTCACCTTTTACCCCTTGTCATTGATGTAAAAATGAGAGGTAAGCAGACTTATGGAGCAATAGGAGGAGCAATAGGAATAAATATTTCTCAGGAAACAATGGGGAGAAAAGTTGTTTTTTCATCAATGCTAAAGGGGGGGATTGATGGAATTGTTTTCATTGATGTAAAAGTAGAAACAAAATGGAAAAGGAACAATAAAATAATGACAACAAAAAGAGAAGCAAATGAGTAGCAACAAGCATGTATGGTTGCAATCAAGGAAAATAAGCAACGAAAGAGAAACAAAATATGAGATGGAAATGGAGAAGCAAGGAAAAGCAATAGGGAAAGAAGAGGTGATGGTAAAGGAGAAACAACAAGGAAAATTAATGTGTTGTTATAGTTTGAAGGAAACAATCTATGCTTGGTATGCCTTATGACAATATAACAAAGGAGCTTGGTGGTTTTGTATAACATTGATGTTTTCATGTGGTGTGTATAAGGCTCATTTAAAGACTCATTTGTTGGAGGAAAGTGTTGTGATGCAAGGCAAGAATCCATGGAAACAAAGGAAAGGTTTTTGAGACAAAAATATGACGATGTTATGATGCATATCCAAGTCAAAGGAAATGATGTTACAAAGATTTTTTTTGTCATGCACTAATGGAAAATGTTGTTTCTCATCATGAGGAATGAATGCTCAATTATGTAGTCATATGTTATTACTAAAATGTTACATTATGTTGGCTTTATGTTGACGAATTTA